>CM053031.1:109777753-109975253 GCA_028564925.1 Lithobates sylvaticus | reverse complement strand
ACTTTACATTCCTTTTGGATAGCAAGGACCATGGCGCTTTTAGCATTAATTGACTAGATATCTACTTGGTTGTCTTCAGTTTGGGTAGATCCAAGCTCCTTGATCCTTGACGGGTGTGCAGGAGTGTTATACCATTAGCGGAACACTACCACGTTTTGAGAGTTATTCCATTCAGTTTGTATGTGGTAAGGTTATGCATATTAATGGTATTGAGCAATGATGGGCTAGAAGAGATATGTGGGCTTCAGTTCAACATCTGTTTTTAAAAGATGTGAGTATAAACGGGGGTGCCTAGGCTGTGAAAATATCACTATAGAACATAGTGGAAAACTGCTCAGTTCGGGGCTTTGTGTGAATCCTTGAAGTCATGTAAAAGGTTTAATGTTGGTTATCTACATTTTGGAATTGTCTTTAAACATATGTAAAAGAAAGGGACTCAAAACTATGGGTCAAAGATTTGTAGGGAGCCAAACGAGGTTGGGAATGGGGTGAACGTCTACTGCATTGAGATTGATATTTAGGGTATTTGGTGAGCTTGTAGAACAGCAAGAGGCTATTTTGGCTGGTTTAAATTGGTTGTAATGGTTTGCGAGTCCCAGTTCCCCATTCTGCTTTGAATGGTACATAATGTTCTTATTGTCTTGGTTTAGATTGTCCCTCCAAAATTTGAAGATGTCATATTGCAGAATGCACAAGATGTTGGAAGGAACATGGACAGGGCAAGCCCTGTAGTAATAGAGGTTTTGGTAGGTGTCCTTTTTTAATGGCCCTATTTTCATTGAAAGCCAGTGCTCATTCAGCAAAGGGAATTAAAAGTAAAAGTCTTTCAGTCTAGGTTAGAATATATTGTTAAAGGTTTATAAACTTTCATGTGGTTTTAGTATACATGTTCCTTGATTTGGCTCAATCCTACTTCTAATATCTATCTAAAGTTCTTTTCTATGGTTTGAAAAGTGATGATTGATATTGCCTTCTCTTTATGCTTGTTTAGCCTTGTTCACCAGGATTCTACTAAACCGCTGACAGCACGTCTTGCTTCAGTTCAAGAAGATCCTGGAAAGTCACCTGCAAGAAATCGGTGAGTAAGGAATTTAACCCGCATATTGTCATGAGTCCCAGGGCACTAACCAGGTCCAGAGCGATGGTCTATTTCCATGGTTTCCAGTCCCTAAAGACCCTTTCGAGAGTATTCCCACTGTGAAGGGCAAAGGGCCTAGACCAGGGGTGTCCAAACTTTTTTCAAAGAGGGCCAGATTTGATGAAGTGAACATGCGTGAGGGTCGACCATTTTGCCTGACATTCTTTGAACCAATAAAATTCGGTCTAAGTGTGTTCGTTCGAGCACTAATACACTGCCCAACAAGAATTCTCTTGCCTTTGTCGCGCTCGTTCCCGACACACAGACTAATGCTCTGCTCTTTAGGGGTACCATTAATTCTTAATGGTACCCCACACATTGGAAAATGTGGGGTGCTTTTGGTGCAGTGCAATTAAAAAAAAAAAAAAAAAAAAAAAAGGTTGGGGACTTCTCTCTCTGCATTTTTGTGGGTAGGGAAGCCCATTGAAATTAATGGGCTGCTCTACACGCAGCATGCAGTCACACAGATGTGAACCAAGGACTTATTCACATGTCAGGCTGTAGGGGCAGTAAAACCACATGGTTAAACTGTTTTACCATCCCCAACTTCTCCCCCTTTAGCTGCAGAGGGAGCAGATGGGGGTGTACACATGCTGTGGCTGCAGCTGGAGGTATACCCAGGGTGAATGGGCCTGCACTGCAACTACCCCGCAACTGCACAGTTGCGGTATAGTGATGCTGGATTTTACGGGCTTAAAACCGGTGGTGAGGAGGCAACATAATGCCTCTTTACCGCCTGTCAAATGCCTCTGAAAAGCGATCTGTGCATGGATTGCTTTTCAGAGGAGCAGAAGTCCTGGCTGATATCACAAACCAGCCCTACAAAAGCAGTTCTGATGGCACAGGAATGGGGGAGGGGGGGGGGGGGGGTCCGGATTAAAAGACATGCGCGCACACACACATACAGACACATGCACATACGTACAGACAAACATATGCATAGACATGCATGCATGCATACATACATACATACATACATACATACATACATACATACATACATACATACATGAATAAAGCCATTTAAAAACCAATCTATATACTAGCATAGTACTGTACCAGCTATTGACAGATGGGTGTGTGTTATGTAAAATAGACTGGGCATGAAGGCATAAGGACTGTGTGAGAAGCTAGCCCAGTGAAAGGAAATGACACGCTTGCTCTGCTGAACTCCTCCCATCATCGCTAGAATTATACATCAGAGGAGTAATGGCTGGGGGGATTAGAGACCACAATTACATCTAAATGGTAGGATCATCATAATTGCATTTTTATTTATTACCATGTGTAATTTTGAGGTGTTTATATAATAGTTTATTAAAATTATCATGTTGCCTTTTAGTTGGTTTCATTAAGAAGAAATACTACAACTTCCACCACCATTCAATAATGCGCTCCTCCCTCTCCCCAGCCAAAAACACACTAGGGCTTGGCATGCAATGTGCCATCTTTCCAGTGGTTGCAAAATGACAGAATCCCCTCACACAGGATCACAGGATACAAAAGGTGTGCGTTTTCTGCAATACAACAGTTCAAAATGCCTTCTTCCATGGCCTGCCTGAGCTGTCTTCCACCGCTCCAAACACTGCAAAGGGATGATGATGGGGGGGGGCGAGATCCCGCTTCAATGGCCCGCCTGAGCCGTATTTTAAAGCTACTGTTGGTGCAGAGGGAGGGGGGCCGAGATCCCCCACTGACACCCAAGATAAGAGATCATCAGCTGAGCCCTGCTCGGCGCTTCCATGGCCCGTCCGAGCTGTCTTCCCCGCTCTGGGCAATGCAGGGAGGGGGGCGAGATTCCCGCTGTGAGAAGAGATAATCTGAGAGTCAAGCGGTGCTGCACCGAACTAGGGCTCATTTTCAGAGTATATTGCAGCCCTCCTGGAAAATGGCACTAGGTCTTATCGGGGTAGGTCTTATTTTCGGGGAAACACGTTTGTTAGTGGTGTTTAGGGTAAGCAATGGGAGGGGTTTTACTTTGCAAACCTGACTTTTATCCACATGGCTAAAGAGTATAAATTTAAAAAAATGAATTTCTAAAAGATGTGGATAAAAATCAGGTTTGCAAAGTAAAACCCCTCCCATTGTATACCCTACACCACTAAAAAATGGTCATGTGTAAAATTATATATATATATATATATATATATATATATATATATATATATATATATATATATATATATATATATATATATATATATATATATATATATATATATATATATATATATATATATATATATATATATATATATATATATATATATATTTTTTTTTTTTTTTTTTTTGTTGATAGAACTGTTCTGTGAAAACTGTAAAATGTTGGTATTAGTGGGACTTTTGGGTAGGCAGCCATATGTGGCAGTAGATGCTCGGATACAAGGAATATTTTGTTTCTTTTTACTGTATATGTAACACATTTTCTTGTCCTTAGGTCAGCTAGCATTACTAATCTATCACTAGATCGTTCTGGATCCCCTATGGTGCCACCCTACGAATCATCTGTCAGCCCGCAAGCATCCCGCACATACTTGAAGAATGATACCAATGAAGAGGAGAGGAAAATACTACTGGTAAACTATATCTGTGTTTTACTGCAAATACAACTTTTTTTTTTTTATTTGGATTGACTATTAGCTGGCATGTTGTGTTCATTTTGTAATAAAGGCAAAATGCATCGCTTAGGCCTTCTGTACATTGGCATTGGCATTGGCAAACTCCTGTCTATGGGACAATGCACACAATGTGTGTGTGTGTGTGTGTGTCTATCTCTCTCGGCCCCTTATTCGGATCTGTGATCCCCGAGTCTCTGACTTGGGGGATCACAGCGCGCGCCCCCTTCAAGGAGGGGCATGGCAGCCTGCAAAGGGGAGGATGTCAATAGACGTACTCCTGGCAATGCGGATTTGAAGGAGTTAAGCTACCACCACCCTTTGACCGAGAAGGAGGATACTCGTATTAGCAATACCAATTTATGTTTTTAGAATAACGGTCTTTAACACACTGTCACCACGGACAGATATATTCAGAGTATTTATACTACACAGTAGCACTCTTCAAGAGACAGATTCTTTTCAGTTTGCAATAAAAGCTTAGGGACAAGGTTAACCAACCCCCCCCCCCCCTTTTAATGTAAAGTTCAAACGGTGCAAATAAAATATTTACAGAAAAGCTTGTTGTAAGCAGTAAAGAGATAATAAAGCAACAGAGAAAAGAGAGAAAAAAAAAAAAAGCAAGGTGTTGTTGGCTCTCATAACTTGACAGATGTTCCTTGGTTGATGGTACATGAGAGCTATCAAACTGTCCTGGTATCCCCCTTTTCTCTGGGATCAATCTGAGGAATGGTTTCTGGGATGTCACTATGAATGAATGATTTGTATAGCGCTGCAACTGCGAACTGAATCGCCTCGAGGCACTTGATCCAACCTGCGTTGATTCCTTCATAGAAGAGGTGGGTCTTGAGTTTTTTCCTGAAGGCCCGATGGTCTTTTTCCAAGCGGATGTTCGTAGGTAGAGCGTTCCATAGCCGTGGTCCTTTGGACTGCAAATCTTCGTTCTCCCCTTGATTTGTACCGGGACTTGGGGACGAGGAGGAGGTTTTGGTTGTTTGATCGGAGGTTGCGATTGGGAGTGTAGTGATTCTTCGCATAAGTATTGAGAAGCATCTCCTTGTGTGCATTTTTGGGTCAGGCAGAGGGTCTTAAATGTAATACGATCCTTTACGGTTAGCCAGTGTAGGATCCTAAGGGAGGGGAGATGGATTCCATGTTTTTTTTTTTTTTTTTTCCTGCGACTAGTCTGGCTGCCGTGTTTTGAACGACTTGTAGGCGTGCAATCTGGAATTTAGGTAGTCCTATGTAGAGGGAGTTTGCGTAGTGGAGTCGAGAGTTGATGATTGTTCCTACCACTATGGCTTTTTCCTTTTCTGGAATGAAGGGGATGAGACTACGCAGCAGGTGTAGAAGGTGGTAGGATCCGCTGACTACTGATCCTATTTGTGCATCCATTGACATTTCTAAATCGAAGATGACTCAGACATTTGGCTTTTATGCTTGGGGGGGATGGTCTGTCCAAGGTTGGTGGGTGAAGTCCATGGTGTCGTAGATTTCGTTTACCGGTTTGCATTTAGGAGAAGAAGTTCTGTTTTGGTTCCATTAAGTTTGAGTGAGCTTATGGACATCCAGTCTATTGATGTGAGGCATTTTTCTAATTCCTGATATTGGTCTTTTTGTCCGGGTATCCGAAGGTAGAGTTGAGTATCATCTGCGTATGAGTGGAAGCATAGGTCTGATTTGCTGATGATTTTAAGGAGTGGACGGATGTAAATGTTGAAGCGCACGGGTGATAAAGGTGATCCTTGAGGGACTCCATAGGAGACTGCGCGATATTCAGAGGTGAAGGCTCCAAGTTTCACTGTCTGTGACCGATTTCCTAAGAAGGAAGCGAACCATAGTAAGTCTGAATCTGTGACTCCTGCTACTTCTTTGAGGCGGGTGAGTAGAGTGTTGTGATCCAGTGTGTCAAACGCTGCACTAAGGTCCAGGAGTACCAGGAGACATGATTCTCCATCATCTGCTGCTTCCAAGGCATCATCTCATATTTTGAGGAGTGCTGTTTCTATGCTATGGCCCGGGCGGAAGCCTGATTGCAGAGGGTCCATGAGATTGTGTGTGTCCAGATGGAGTTGTAGCTGTTGTACCACTGCTTTCTCCATAATCTTGGAGATGGTGTTCAGTCTAGTTATCGGTCTTCGGTGGTTAGGGTTTTTTGGGTCCAAGTTGGGTTTCTTTAGGAGGGGTTTGACTATGCCTTGCTTGAGGGAGTTGGGAACAATTCCTTATTTGAATGACTGATTTATGAGTAGTGTTATAGTAGGTGCCAAGATGTCGGAGCATTCTTTCAGAAGTTTTGTGGGGATGTTATCATTGGGTGATGTGCTGTCTCGGAGGCTTCTGATGATGTTTTTTGAGGTGTCTGTGGCGATCGGGGTCAGCGAAAAAGTTTGGTGGTTGTGCAATGTTTGAATCGGTTTCCTCTTTTTGGATGGTGTTGATTGTATTTTTCTGTTGAATTTTTTTCCCGAATGTTGTCGATTTTGATGATAAAAAAAAAAAAAAAATTCTTGAGTTTTCGTTTGTAGGGGGCTCTAGGCAGGTAGGGTTCATAGTCTGGGCGACTGGTTTGAATAGTTCACGAGGGCGGTTTAGGGCTTTTGTGATGGTGTTTGAGAAGTGTTATTTTTTTAGCTTTGAAGATAGCTTTGTGATATTTCATGGTGAGAGTATTGTAGTTTATGTGGTTTTCCTTTTTGAAGAGTTTCTTCTCCAGGCTCTTTTAGCTCTTCTGTGTTCCTGCTTCAGTAGAGTAATGCCGCGTACACACGGTTGGAATTTCCGATGGAAACAGTCCGATGGGAGCTTTTCATCGGATTTTCCGACCGTGTGTATGCCCATCGGTCTTTTTCTGTCGGAATTTCCGACGGACTTTGGATTGAGAACCTGTTCTTAATTTTTCAGACGGAAAACCTTTCTATCGGATTTTCCGAGTGTGTGTGTGTGTGTGTGTGTGTGTGCAATTCCGACGCGCAAAATTCCGACGCATGCTCGGAAACAATTCGACGCATGCTCGGAAGAATTAAACTTCCCTTTTTTATAGTGCAGTCGAACGTTTTTTTTTTTAAGGCGTGTTGTTATTGACCGTCGGAATTTGGTGTGACCGTGTGTAGGCAAGACAGTTTGAGCGAAATTCCGTCGGGAAAATCATCAGAGCTTTTTCCAACGAGAATTCCGACCGTGTGTACGCGGCATTAGAGTTCCATTTAAACCATCCAGAATTTTTGTTGCGGATGAGTGTTCTGCGTTTCGGAGCGACTGCATTTGCTGTTTGTAGTAACGCTTTGTTTTAAGGAGCTGAGTTTTTTTTTTTTTTTTTTTTTTTTTTTTGCCGTTGAGTGGTTTAAATTTAGAATTGTTATTTTGTTAGTGTGGTTTTGAAGAGTTCTGAGTGTAGTTTCTTCTGAGATCTGGTCCAGTGTGTTGTTGAGTGGTTCGGTTTCTGGAGGGTGTTGTTGGTGGTGATTTTGAATTTGATGGCGTGATGGTCAGTCCATGGTAGCGGCGAGTTGTTGAGTATGTTGATGTCGATATTTTGTTTGAAGATGAGGTCAAGAGTGTGTCCTGAACCATGCGTAGGAGCATTTATCAGTTGTTGACCTAGTTCTTCCAGTTGGTTTATGCAGGCAGAGGCGATGGGGCCTTCGGTGTTGTTTGCCCAGAGATTGAAGTCTCCAAGTACCAGAACGTTTTTAGTTTTCAGGGTGTGCATTGAAATAAATTCGGTGAAGGGTATCAGGAGATTTGTCTTTGGTCCTGGTGGTCTGTAGCATAGCAGTAACTGAATGGTGTATTGGGGTATTTGCTGCTGTAGAGAAAGTGTTTCCATAAAAGGCACTGGGTTTTGTAGCGTAGGTTTGCCGAGCGTAAGGTGAGATTTGAAGATCACTGCTAGGTCTCCTTTTTTTTTTTTTTTTCCTAATTTATGCTCCGTTAGGATCCTGTATATTTTTCAGGGACCAATTTGGTTAGGATGGTGTTGCAGTCGGGTGTTAGACAGCTTTCCGTGATGAAGAGACAATCTAAGTTGTTTTGGGTGATGAAGTCGTGGACTTCTTGTCTGTGCTTGACTGCTGATCTGCTGTTAATCAGGGCGCATGTTAAGTGTTGCGGTTGAATTGGGGTCTTCCTTTGATTGGTGGTTGATTGTGGGTTGATCCTTTAGTAATTGCTCTTTTTGTAGTGTTTTTTTTTTTTTGAATGGGCGTTGGCGATGTTGAGGTGATGTTTCTTAGCCTGTGAAGGGTTTCTGCTGAGTATTTGGAGATGCACATGCTGAGAGAAAAAATAAAAATATGACGGTGGTGATATCGATTTGGCGACGATGTGGTTGCTGAGGAGATGATGGTTTTGCAAGATGTGGCTGATGAAGGTCATACGAGATGTGGCGAAGATGCGGTTGATGAGGAGGAGGTGATGGTCCTGCGAGATGTGGCTGATGAAGGTCCTGCTAGATATGGCTGTCGATGTGGCGACGGTGTGGGTGCTGAGGAGATGATGGTCCTGCGATATATGTCTGAGCGTTTTTCTATAAATATTCATCTCTCCATACCTACTGGGTACAGTCTGATAGCAACATGCAGATTATTGTCCAGCTTGAATGTAGCTTAAAACTGTATATAGAAATGACAGGTTTCAGATGCCCAGTTCGCCTAGGAGATGAATTGGGATGGTTCTGCTCCTTGTACTGCTAAGTCGGTGGCGTTTGGACTCAAAACACTATAAATTAAACGAGGGTGGTAAATGCATCTGAATTGCTCAGCTTGCAAGTGTGACAGTTTATTGGGGTTTCTAGTCATGGGTAATAAGTCTTTGTCTGATCAATGGGTTGATAAGGTCCTGGCATCTGTTTTACTTTTTGTGCTTTGTTTAAAGAGAACTGCTGTATCTCTGGTTTTAAAACAGATGACAAATGCAATGTAATGGCTAAACATGAACAAAATAGCTGCTGCACACACAGCTCTTAACCACTTGCCGCCCGCCCATTATCCTGACAGGACGTCATATGAAGTCCTCAGGATTTTCAGCCGCTGCCCCCCGGGGGCGCGCATCGCGGCGATCGTTGTTGCGGGGTGTCAGTCTGACACTTGATCAGCCGTGTCCAATCACGGCTGATCACAGTGTAAATAGGAAAAGCCGGTGATCGGCTTTTCCTCACTCGCGTCTGTCAGACGCGAGTAGAGGGAGAGCCTTTTGGCTGCTCCTCTGACAGGGGGGGTCTGTGCTGATCGATTATCCGAGCAGCCCCCCCGAGGATGCCCACACTGGACCACCAGGGACGCCACCAGGGATGCCCATCAAAAGGTATGCCACCCTAGACCACCAGGGATGACACAGTGCCCACAATGGATGCCAATTCGTGCCCACAATGGGCATCACTGATTGGCATGCATTATTGTTTGGCACTAATTGGCATCAATCGGTAAAAAACAGTGCCGCCTATCGGTGCCCATTCGTGGTGCCCATCCGTGGTGCCCATCCGTGCCGCCTATCGGTGCCCATCAATGCCACCTCAGTGCCACCTTATCAGTGCAGACCTATCAGTGAAGGAGAAAACGTACTTCTTTACAAAGTTTTGAAACTGAAACAAAAAAAAAAACATATTTTTTTTTTCAAAATTTTCGGTCTTTTTTTCTTTGTTTAGCAAAAAATTAAAAACCGCAGAGGTGATCAAATACCACCAAAAGAAAGCTCTATTTGTGGGGAAAAAATGATAAAAATGTCATTTGGGTACAGTGTTATATGACCGCGCAATTGCCATTCAAAGTGCGACAGCGCTGAAAGCTCAAAATTGGTCTGGGCAGGAAGGTGTTTAAGTGCCCTGTATTGAAGTGGTTAATGAGCTCACTACGCATGACCATTACACATGTGTGTGTGTATATACACGTTTACAGGTGTATATGCAAGGTCTTTACGGAACATAACTTGTATTTTCTTCTCTGAATCTTTTTTACATCCGTGTGCAATAGACCTCAATGAAAGGATTATATATAGTGTCGGTATTTCAGTTACTGAACAAAACAATTTTCCAGGTGGAGGTGTGCAGCAATAATATATCCAGTTTGTTTGAATTTACTGTATATTTTGTAGTGTATAATGCATTTTATACTCATGCTTGGGCAGTAATATAATGCAGGGGTCAGTGTGGTGCCTTTTTTATAGCGCCAAAAAAAAAAGCACAGGTCCTCACTTTCATTAGCTTTACAACAGTGAGGCTTATAACATAAAGTCCAATTTTTTTTATTTTCTCATTTTAGGATTCTGTTCAGCTAAAGGATTTATGGAAAAAGATCTGTCACCACAACAGTGGCATGGAGTTTCAGGACCATCGTTATTGGCTGAGAACACACCCCAACTGCATTGTGGGAAAGGAGCTAGTTAACTGGCTAATTAGAAATGGGCACATTACAACTCGGTAAGCCACTTGACTTCATATTACTGGGAAAAAAATATTCAAAGATAAAGTTCTTAATCGTACTATATCTGTGTGTGTACAGTTGGGTTCATGTACAGTTAGGGCCATATAGTTTTGGAAGCCGGTGCAATTTTCATACTTTTTTGGCTCTGTGATCCACCAGAATAAAATTAAAACAACGCTAAAAGTGATAATTTGAATAAAACCACAAAAAAACATTGATCAATAATCTGTGTAAAAAGAAAATAAATGTTCATAAATTAAAGTCCATTTATGACTAAAAGTGATGGTGACAAAAAAAAAAAAAAAAAAAAAATTATTTTGTGACATATGATCTCCAAAAAAGTGAATGTGAAAGGAAATCCACCAAGTGACCTTAATCCACCACCGCTCTAGTGATGCGCTTACCAGAGGGCAAGCTTAAATAAGCCTGTAACTCGATAATCATCAAGGTGTAACCGGACCACTAGACATCGCCTCCAAAACCCATGCTCAGCTGGTGATAGTGACCAAAATCCTGGATCAGGCAGACCTTCCCTTGTGGGGTATCTATGGAATCGAACTCCTCCAAAGGTATCAAGCCAGGGAACCATACACTCTCAGCATGTGGATAGATAAGAATGAGGGATGCTTCCATAGTGTGAAACCATATTAAAATTTTATTATAAATAAAAGTTTTATTATATCATATAAAAAATTTTAATATGGTTTCACACTATGGGAGCATCCCTCATTCTTATCTATCCACATGCTGAGAGTGTATGAACTTTTTATTCTGATATAATAAA
Organism: Lithobates sylvaticus; assembly: GCA_028564925.1. NCBI lineage: Eukaryota > Metazoa > Chordata > Amphibia > Anura > Ranidae > Lithobates > Lithobates sylvaticus. The sequence continues at coordinate 109,964,297 of CM053031.1, read as the reverse complement.
ATGGGTTTTGGAGGCGATGTCTAGTGGTCCGGTTACACCTTGATGATTATCGAGTTACAGGCTTATTTAAGCTTGCCCTCTGGTAAGCGCATCACTAGAGCGGTGGTGGATTAAGGTCACTTGGTGGATTTCCTTTCACATTCACTTTTTTGGAGATCATATGTCACAAAATTTATTTTTTTTTTTGTCACCATCACTTTTAGTCATAAATGGACTTTAATTTATGAACATTTATTTTCTTTTTACACAGATTATTGATCAATGTTTTTTTGTGGTTTTATTCAAATTATCACTTTTAGCGCGGCTTTTCCCACTGTATATTTCTGTTTATGTGTATATCTCACATTTATTAGCTGCTGCTCCTATTACTTTGATTTTTTATTTGGGTATATTATTTATACACAACACGCATATTGTTTTATTTAGGTATTAGCGCGGTGTTAGCTTTTATTTTCTCTAAAATTAAAACAAAACCATCCAAATGAACTTGAAGTGCAGACTTTCAGCTTTTAATCAAGAAGTTCAACATAAATATCAAGTACAAATTTTAGGAACTGCCACCATTTATACACCCCCCCCCCCCCCCATTTTTAGGGCCTCAAATGTAATTGGACAAATATAATCATAAATTAAATCGTAATATTTCGTTTTAGAATCCTTTACTGGCAATGACTGCCTGAAGGCTGGAACCCATGGGCATTACCAAAGACTGGGTTTCCTCCTTTCTGATGCTTTGCAAGGCTCTTACTGCAGCTGTCTTAAGTTCTTTGTGGGTCTTTCTGCCTTTAGTTTTGCCTTCAGCAAGTGAAATGCATGCTCAATTTGGTTGAGATCAGGTGATTGACTTGACCATTGCAGAATATTCCACTTCTTCTTTTCCTTCAAAAGCTCCTGGGTTGCTTTTGCAGTGCGTTTTTTGGATCATTGTCCATCTGTACTGTGAAGCACCGTCCAATCAACTTTCTTGCATTTGGCTGAATTTGGGCTGATAGTATATCGCTAAACACTGCAGAATTAATCTGGCTGCTTCTGTCACATCAATAAACACCAATGACCCAGTACCACTGGAAGCCATGCATGCCCATGCCATCACACTGCCTCCACCATGTTTTACAGATGATGTTGTGTGCTTTGGATCATGAGCTGTTCCTAGCCTTCTCCACACATTTCTTCTTCCCGTCGTTCTGGCACAGATTAATCTTAGTTTTATTCATCCAAAGAATGCTTTTTCAGAACTGGTCTGGCTTTTTTTAGATGTTTTTTTTTTTTTTGGCAAAGTCTAATCTGGCTTTTTTCCATTCTACATTCTCATACAGGCTTATGAATGGTTGGTTTACACCTTATGATGAACCCCCTCTGTATTTGCTCTAGTGAAGTCTTCTCTTGATTGTAGACTTTGACAATGATACGCCCACCTCCAGGAGGGTGTCCGTCACTTGTCTGGACATTGAATGGGTTTTTCTTCACTCGTAGAGAGGATCATGCGATCATCCACCACTGTTGTCTTCCGTGGATGTCCAGGCTTTTTTATGTTGCTGAGCTCGCCAGTGCATAATCTTTCCTCAGACTGTACCAAACTGTTGATTTTGGCCACTCCTAAGGTTGCTGATATCTCTCTGATGGATTTGTTTAGTTTTTGAAGCCTTACAGTGGCCCGTTTCACTTGCATGGACGGCTCCTTTGAACGCATGATGTAGGTTCACAGCAATAGATTCCAAATGCCACACTTGGGATCAACTCCAGACCCTTTATCTGCTTAATTAATGAACAGATAACGAAGGAGTAGCCCACACCTGGCCATGAAACAGCTTTTGATTCAAGTGTCTGTTTACTTTTGGTCTCTTGAAAAAAAGAGGGGGGGGGGGCTATTCTTAAAGTTGGAAGTAAACCCCCCCTATCGTTTTAGCCAAGGAAGCTGCCATCTTTGCCTCTGTTTAATCTTCAACTGCCACGGTGCTGCACATGTGATCCGTTATGACACCAGCCATTGGATGGTTTGACTGTTTGTTGAGAGCACAGCCAATGTGCAGTTAGCATTCCCGGCATGCCTTTTTTTTTTTAAACTGTTAAATCGATGGGTTTACTTCCGCTTTAAGAGCTGTAATTCCTAAACCCTTTCTCTGATTTGAATATACATACCCTCAAATTAAACCGAAGTGTGCACTTTTAGCCCATATTCATTATATAACTATAGATTAAATGTTTTGGTACATGCCATAAAAAACAAACTGTGCCTGTGTCGAGTTTTATATATGGACCTAATTGTGTATATAATATACTTCTCTTTTTTTTTTTTTTTTTTTTGTTTGGTCTGTTATGGACTGTGAAAAATCCTAATAGCAGAATAGATTGATACCAACTTTTTTACCATATCTATTTATTTTCAGAGCACAAGCTATAGCAATTGGACAAGCTCTTGTGGATGGCCGATGGTTAGACTGTGTCACCCACCATGATCAACTTTTTCGTGATGAATATGCCTTATACAGACCTCTTCAGGTATGCCAAGTTGTATTTGGCTGTTACAATATTGCCATTTTATGTGCTAAAGTTTAGGATTTAGGAAAAAAAAAAGCTATACTCGCATAAGTGTATACAGAATTGATTCAATGTCCCCAGCCTCTACACTGATAACTGAGCAATGAAAGATTACTCAGTTCTCACAGAATGCCGAGAAGAGTGCTGGGGACTCAGTGACTGGCTCCCTGCTTTATCCCCCCCAACATGGTAATATTGTTATATTTTCATAGCCTGGACTGGCTCTGTGACGTCAGCCGACAAAGGGCTTCACTAGGCTAATAACTGGTCACAGTAATGCAGAATAAACTGCGCTCCTGTGATCCATAGAAATGTATAGCCAAAATAGCTGGGCGATTTTTAAATCATGTCTTTGGTAAAAATGTAACCTTTCTGCCTCCGGCTCTTTCAGAGAATCTAAATCCTGTGACACATTAACTGTGCTGCGAGTGTGCAAGGCGAAGGGGTGCCTGTAGAAGTAATTCAGTGTCCGTGTAGCTGCCCAGACTACTTTTTGTATTAGTGAATCGCCTGCTGCAAAAAAACAATATAGGGATCATAACTGTAGCTGCAGTCATGATCCCGGTATAACCACTTCAACTTTAGGCCGTTTATAAATGTCCTAAGAATGGTAAGTGGTTGCATAATATTTTTATTTCTATATTGTATTTCAGTTATATCAAGCCAACACCTATTTGTTTAAACGATCTTGAAATTTGTAATCCTATTTTTTGAAAACCCCTCCACAAACTTACTTCCTTGAATTCTATGGCACTTTTTTATTCTCTGTGCCCTGTGAGTAGGCATTGTGATGTCATTGAATTCAGAGCCTGCCTTCTGAGCTAAAGAGCAGCTGAGAGGTGGTATTTCAGGAGGTGGAGTCAGTACAGGAATCAATGCTTGGAGGCAGCCGGGTACCATGGGATATGTGGTCCTAAGAAATGCAAAGTAAAACAGTTGCTGCTGCAAAGCATGCAGGCAATCCTGGAATTTGTGGAAAGAGATGACCAGCAGATGGGATTCACAACATGAAAGGATGATTTTTTTGTATAAAAAATTATATTTGATTGTCAAAGAATTAAAAACAATCATTGCTTTGTAGGTGGCTCCTTGGTTCATACAAGAACAGATTATCTAAATGTTATAGTTGTAGAGAGGACGGGGGGAGAAAAAAAAAAATCCGTGCTGGTTCACAGTAAACAAACCTGCAGCTGACACAATGAGCAGCGCATAAGTAATGTATAACAAAACACAACATAATTTTATGCGCTGTACTTTGTTATACATTGAGAGAAAGTATCCCTCTTTACTCCATTTACCTTTTTTATAAATTGTATTTTACAGACTCCTACATTCATTCTGTGAGGAATGGTTTGGTTTTGAAGAGAATGGTGCAATACAATAAATTTTGGTAAAATTGCAAAAATGTAGATGCGTTTTAATCAAATATTAGAATATGACCAAATTTTTTTCAGATTTATTTCTAATTTCACAAATACATTGCAGCCAGTTTCCTCTTAAGAACTAAACATCTAGCTAGATGTGTCTTAAAACTAGTTTGTATATTCTTTTGATCGGTGTTAGAACAGCTAATATGGCCTTTGAAAAAAGGAAGTAAAATTGCTTTAATGTGGTAGTCTGATTTCAGGCCATCATGCTACATGAGCCGATTATGCTTTTTATCCATAACTCTTTATTTCATAATTTCAGAGCACAGAGTTTTCAGAGACTCCTTCCCCTGATAGTGATTCTGTGAACTCTGTGGAAGGACATTCCGAGCCATCTTGGTTTAAGGACATCAAATTTGATGACAGCGACACAGAACAAATTGCAGATGAGGGTGAAGATAATTTAACTAGTAAGTGATATTGAGCCGAATAACTTTTGTCAGCAATACCCCTTCAATTTTTTTTTTTTTTTTTTTATATCCTCTCACCATGTTTGTTTTTTGGGTGACCCTATACTGTCCAGATTATAATCGTTTGTTTTTGGGTTTAGTTGGCCTTTAAAAAAAAATTTTTTTTTGCAGGATTACCAGGTGAAACTAAAGGGGTGGGGGGGGGGGGGGGGGGGGGAGACTGATAATGAAAAGTAATGTAGTCGCCACATTCAAGGACTGATCAGCTGTAAAATATTCAAATTTTGCTTGAGAGAAGACCCAACAAACACCTGGAGCATGTTGATACTTGAATGGTTGTAAAATTTCACATTTTATTAGTTCTATAAAAAAGGTGTTAGGGCAAGCTTCTGTGCAGTTTTAGTATTTACTGTTCTGCTAGTTCTTCCCAGCAGGCCCAACCTACTACAACCTTCCTGCTAGAGGGGTGAGGGTAGAAACAAGACCAGCCTGCACAAGGAAAAAACTTCCATGACTGGTTAGGATTACCAGAATTTTGTGCACACATGAAATTTCCATACTGGATTATTGCACAGATCTGGAAAAACACAAAGTTCTACCAAGATTCAAGAATACACATGCAGTGAGTCAGACAGCAGTGGGAGATATTGGCTTTGGCTACTGTCAGTCGCAGCCAGTGAGGTGGAAGTGGAGGGTACCCAGCTGAGCCACACTCTGTGTGTTTTATGGACTCGCAAAGCATGACTCTGGATTGAGCAGCTTGCTAGTGGGCCACTCAGCAGGGGGGAGGAGCAGACAGTGCTGGCGGAGGACTGGAGAAGAGGAGTATCCGGGATAAGTATAACCTGTTTAAAAAAACAAAAAAAAGCTTTACAATCAGTTACTTTCTGATGCTCTCGGCCTTCTCCAAATTCCTTTTCATATCCTCCTTCTTTTTTTTTTTTTTTTTCCCCATATTTTTTTTTTTGCTGTTGGGGATGTGAATTCCTGTTACAATCCTGGCTACATTTGTTCGGTCTCCATGGTGCCACTGTATGTAGGAACATTGCCACTCTCTCTTGCCTGCTCCCAAGATAGACTAGGAACTGTTGACTACAGGATTTATAGTGTGCATAGAGAAACTGCTTGTTTCTAACAAAAGGAAGTGAAGGAGACGAGAAGAGATTCAGGAGCTCGGTGTACGTTTATAAAGCGGCAGAAAAACAGTAAGAAAATATTTCACAAACCATATATTATACAGTGATTAAGTAGTGGATGTGCATGTGTTACTTTTGGAGAATAAGGATAACGGTTAAGCTACTTTCACACTTAGGCGCTTTACAGGCGCTATAACGCTTGCAAAGATGCAAGTCGCATCTTTGCAGCGCTGTAGGCGCCGTGTATGCACCACTCCTAAAATGCCCCTACCCATTGAAGTCAATTGGGCAGTGGCGCTTTTAACCCCTTTTCAGCCGCTAGCGGGGGTTAAAAGCTCCCCGCTAGCAGCTGAAAACCTCTGCAAACTTCCCAGTGTGAAAGTAGCCTTATGCCGCATACACACGAAGGGACTTTTCCCGGCGGACCTAAGTCCAGCGGACAATCTGCTGGACTTTCCAGCTGGGTCCGCTGGACTAAAAAGCGAACGGACTTGACCACACACGATCACGCAAAAAGTCCGACGGTTCACGCGATGACGTACAGCACGTACGACGGGACTAGAAAACGAAAAATACTAGAAAAATACTTGCTACTGAGCATGCGTCCTTTTTGGTCCGCCGGACCATACTACACACGGCCGGATTGTCCGCTGGACTGCCAAGTCCAGCGGATAATTTTAAAACAAAACTTAAAACTTTAGTCCGCCGTACTTTGGCCAAAAAAAGTCCGCCGGCGCCCACACACGAGGGGATTATCCGCTCACCTGTTGGTGAATTCTGAATGATCTCAGAAGTCAAACTGATGCCACTGACGCAAGCCATAAGCATGTCAATACAGGCCCTGAATGTAATGGTGAAACTCGCTTAGAAACAGATCATTAATACTAACAAAAATTGATAACGGGCTATTTAAATGTGCAATTGTGCTACTTAAAATTACCTCTGACTTGAATCTGTGTTCTTTTATTTTTTTTGTGTAACCAGCCTTGGACATTTTTATGGAAATATGGTGACATGAATTTGTGCATGGACTTTGTTGCCTGCAGTGGCAAATGCGATTTACAATTAACTACCTTCAATTGCAAAGTCATGAATATTATTATTTTTTTTTTTACGCTTTTAATGCTGTCCTTTTGTCATACAGCATTGTCGTTGCCATGTTGTGGTTTGTGTTACCTTTTTTCAAGCATTCATAATCTGCTCCTTTTGCTTGTATTGGCCTTGAGATCCTACCTTTTTTATTCTCTCTCCTGTAGTATCATGAAATTCATATTTTAGCTATAGATTCTCCTTTGCCAAGTTCCCCATGGTCTGTCCTCGAGTACAACTAAATGCATTGAGCATTTCTTTTGCCATTTTTAGTTTGGTTGGATGAGTGTCTATATCTAAAATGTATCTGTAGTTGCATTTAAGGACTCTTCTTGGGGACCTTTCTGTACTAAATGTAGTTTTTTTTCCATCCTCCCCAATTTCCCTTTGTTTCCCTCCTCCTCTACCCTTTGCTTTTTTCCTTGTCTGCATCATGCAAAGATTCTGCAAGTCCTAGCAAACGCACATCAGTCAGCAGCTTCCAGTCTGCTATGGATAGTGATTCGGCCGCTTCCATCAGCCTCAATGTGGAGATGGACAACGTCAACTTCCACATCAAGAAGCACTCCAAGTACCCCCATGTACCCCCTCACCCAGCTGACCAGAAAGGTATTCAGTTAGTAATTAACAGGTACTTCCATTATAATTCTGAGTTTGATCTGGTTCCTCATTTTCTATTATCTTTTATATAATCTAACACCCCCTTCATAAATCCCAAACCATCACCAGCAGCTTTTCCATCAAGATCAGCTAAAGTCAGAATTCATATACCTGCATTGATATTTTGTGGCTTGGTAATATAGACAAAGTGCTGTTTCATATGTACAGGTGATCCAGCCGTACAATGTGCACCCATCCCTCTGATATGGGCAAAGGGAGTCATTTAGCTCGGGATCTGCAGTGTTTTTGGGCTGTTGCGTTGCTTTTAATGTGTTTGATCGCCTTCACGCTGCTATGCTGCTGATTGGCTGCAGAGCGGGTGTATCTGTGTTTTTTTTGTGCATATTGGCCATGATTATTAGGTTGCAGGTTTTTGGTGTGTCTGCTGAAAGTGCACCAAAAGTCCTGCATGCTGCATCTTTGGTGCGCTTTCAGAAAACGGACCAAACACTAGCTTTCTGATAGAAATTCTATGGGACTGCGGCTGAAACCAAGGGCTAAACGCCTGATAACGGCAGATAAACCCACGCTGCGGCCAAGCAGGTCTTAAAGGTAAGTCAAGTGATATTTGATTTTGTGTGCCTGCTGTGCTAGGGGGGAGAACTAATTTAAAATGCATTCTTCAATTTTTAACCTATGTTTTTTTTTAAAAATGCTTGTTTTTTGCATGGACAATCGATTCAACATTTCAGATTTTGTGCACCAAACTGAAAATATTTTGCTTGAATACTTAACTTCTAATCTGAATTATCTTTCATTGCTCTTGCATTAATTTCTACTACATTAATTTCTTTTGTTTGCATCAGAGATTTGTTTTCTGTGTAAGTTTGCACTACGTGTTTCTGCTTCTCTTAAATACAAGCACAATAACCACTTAAGCCCCGGACCATTTGGCTGGCCAAAGACCAGAGCACTATTTGCAATTCGGCACTGTGTCGCTTTGAGGATTGCGCTGTCGTGGCGACGTGGCTTTCCTCAGTTTAGGCCAATACGTATTCTTCTACATATTTTTGGTAAAAAAAAAAAATCGCAATAAGCGTTTGGTTTGCGCAAAAGTTATAGCGTACAAAATAGTTTTATGGCATTGTTGTTGAGTGTTTTTTTTTTTTTTAATACTAGTAATGGCTGCGATATGCCATTTATAGCAGACACATCGGACACTTTTGGGACCATTCACATTTATACAACGATCAGTGCAATAAAAAATGCATTTGTTACTGTGTAAATGTGACGGGCAGTGAAGGGGTTAACCAGGAGGAGGCGCTGCAGGGGTTAAGTGTGTCCTAGGGAGTGATTCTAATTGTGGGCAGGGGGCTACGTGTGACACGACACTAATCACCTTTCCTGATCACAGGGAGCTGTGATCAGTGTCACCAAGCAGAATGGGGAAAGCCTGGTTTACATCAGCATTTCCCCGTTCTTCCTCTCCGTGAGACGATCGCGGGTATCCCGCGATCACACTCGCAGAGCTTGCGGCGGGTGCACTTATTTAACTGTCTACCCTGCGGGTGTGCTACACTTTGGAAAGTCGTGCAGTTTTATTTCAGAAGCACAAAAAAAGCATAGTCCAATGGGAATGCATCAAAAGTGCATCAGTGTTTTCGGGTTTTTTTTGTTTGTGTGTTGTTTTTTTATTTACTTATTAATTTTTTTTTTTTTCACTCTCTTCTTTTTTAGGATGTCCAATAGATTTTTCTTCTTCCTTCCTTTTTTTTTATTTTATTTTTTTTTAATCATGAATATCCATAGGTAATTTTATCAATACAGTGCCTTGAAAAAGTATTCATACCTCCTTGAAATTTTCCACATATTGTCCTGTTACAATCAAAAATGTAAATGTATTTTATGTGATCAACACAAAGTGGCACATAATTGTGAAGTGGAAATGATAAATGGTTTTCAAACTTTTTTTTACAAATGTGAAGCGTGGCGTGCATTTGTAGAATACTTTGTAGAACCATCCTTCGCTGCAATTACAGCTGCAAGTCTTTTTGGGGTTGTCTCTACCACCTTTGCACATGTAGAGTAAAAATTTTTCCCATTTGTCTTTGCAGAATAGTTCAAGTCTTGCCACAGATTCTTAATTGGATTTAGGTCTGGACTTTGACTTTGCCATTCTAACACATGAATATGCTTTGATCTAAACCATTCCATTGTAGCTCTGGCTGTATGTTTAGGGTTGTTGTCCTGCTGGAAAATGAACCTCCGTCCCAGTCTCAAGCCTTTTGCAGACTCTCTAACAGGTTTTCTTCTAAGATTGCCCTGTATTTGGCTCTGTCCATCTTCACATCAACTCTGACCAGCTTCCCTGTGCCTGCTGAAGAAAAGCATCCCCACAACATGATGCTGCCATCACCATGTTTCAGGATGGGGATGGTGTGTTCAGGGTGATGTGCAGTGTTAGTTTTCTGCCACACATAGCGTTTTTTCTTTTAGGCCAAAATTTTGGTCTCATCTGACCAGAGCACCTTCTTCCATATGTTTGCTATGTCCCCCACATGGCTTCTCGCAAACTGCAAATAGGCTTTCTTTCAACAATGACTTTCTTCTTGCCACTCTCCATTAAAGGCCAGTTTTGTGGATCACATGACTAATAGTGGTCCTGTGGACTGATTCTCCCACCGAAGCTGTGGATCTCTGCAGCTCCTCCAGAGTTACCATGGGCCTCTTGGCTGCTTCTCTGGTTAATGCTCTCCTTGCCCAGGCTTATCAGTTTAGGTGGATGGCCATGTCTTGGTAGGTTTGCAGCTGGGCCATACTCTTTCCATTGTCTGATGGATTGAACAGTGCTCCGTGAGATGTTCAAAGCTGAAGATATTTTTTTTTATAATTAAATTCTGCTTTAAGCTTCTCCAACTTTATCCCTGACCTGTTTTGGTGTGTTCCTTGGCCTTCATGATGCTGTTTGTTCACTAAGGTTCTCTAACAAACCTCTGAGGGCTTCACAGAACAGCTGTATTTATACTGAGATTACATTACACACAGGTGGACTCTATTTACTAATTAGGTGAATTCTGAAGGCTATTGGTTCAACTAGATTTTAGTTAGGGATATCGGAGTAAAGGGGGCTGAATACAAATGCACGCCACACTTTTCACATATTTATTTGTAAAAAATATTGAAAACCATTTATCGTTTTCCTTTCACTTCACAATTTTATGTGCCACTTTGTGTTGGTCTATCACATAAAATCCCAATAAAATACATTTAAGTTTTTGGTTGTAACATGACAAAATGTGAAAAATTTCAAGGGGTATGAATACATTTTCAAGGCCCTGTATAGCCACAATTGACTAGACTGCTAATGAAAGCAGCTGCTCTCCCAGAAGAGCAACCATGTTCAGTTTAAGCCTTGGTTCAAGCCGATCCAAATCGCACCCAGTTCATGCGAACCGCTGCAGGTTTGTATGTTAATGAAATCGGTTTGCCAAACGCAGTGCGATTTTTGAGCTATACAGAATAATGGCTCAAGTCCCACTGCTGAAGAATCGCATGTAATTCGAATAGGAATCGCATGTGGTTCCCCCAACGCATAATATGAAACGGGTCTTGGTTGGTTGGTTGTTCTTTCTAAAGGTAAAAAGTTTGAAATGCAAAAATCATATATTTGTTGCATGACATTTTTTTTGCATTTTTTTTTATGCTGTAGAAATTAATGCCTGCCATTGATGGTTTGGCAAATCAGGCTCTTGCTGATTTCTGATGGGGGGGGGGTCCCCCCCGCGTCTGCTATTTATCTGTTTTACTTATTTTTTTTAGCCACTTTTCATAAATGCGTCATTAATTTGATATAAGCCGAGTACATAGGGGTCTAATATCAGCCGGTACAGTAGAAACCGTCTGACTTTCAGCCCGTGTGTACAGCGGCCTGTCCACCAGGAGCCAATCTCATGACCAGATTCTGTCAAAAGAGCATGCTGGAAAACCCAGCATCCGAAAAGCACTGGCAGCCAATGGGCATTGTATTCCCGGTAGGAGGGCAATCCCCCTGTTTATAACGCAATGGCACAACGGAGGAGATTTTTTTATTTTGTTCAGCCTGCTGAGTTGAAGGAAAAAAAAAAAAAACTTGGTGTGTACAGGGCTTTAGCTGTCATGTGTTTTTAATTCACTACATAAGGGATAGAGAATTGCATTGGTGTTAACCAGCTCTAATGCCTTGGTGCGTTTCCAAAGGCTAAATGTCTAAGCGAAGATCGAATGGTTTCTTGCTACCATTATTGGGGTTTCATGTTATTAAAGGATATCTGTGAGCCCATGTTACTTTGTAAGGTGGCCCCAGGTCCATCAAGCCTCCAGTTGCCTGACTGCTGACTAGGTTTATCTTGAGTGTCCTAAGATATCAACCTATGACACTTTTTATTATGTAATTATTAAACAAGAATCAATTGTAACTGAGAACAGTCAAGTACATTCCTGTTTTTGATCTAGAAAAGCGGATTTCTGTCTGGTTAGTTGAGTTTTACTTTGCATAACTCATTTAATTAGTCTAGTTTAGAAATGGCTGTTTACTCTATCAATTTTCTTACCATGCACATTGATCACATGCTCCATATTTAGCAGCCAATAGGATGGTGCGAGGTGGCAAGAGGAAATGGGCAGTTATTGACTCTAAAGATGGGGATTCATAATTGCCCAATAGAATGTCAGGATTTTTGGGAACCCTTGGCATACTCGAGATGATACATTTGATTGGGCTAGGATACCTGGGTCCAGTTAACAAAGTTAGGGGTTGATTCACATGTTCACTTTTTAAAACTGTTAAAGTCTTTTAAGTCCCCTTTCACACTTTTATATGACTTGTCCCACGATTTGGGACTGCATGACAAGTCGTTCCCCATGATTTTCAATGACAGCCATTCATATTAGTACGATTTCAAAGAAGTCCCTGCACTACTTTGGTCCGATTTTGATGCCACTTACACAGGCACTCCTTGAAATTGCGCGACTTTGAAGTCGCACAAGTATGAAAGGGGCCTAAAGTCTGTTTTTTAGTTGGACATATTCTGTCTGATAGACCTGTAGAAAGATGAGAGGAACAGCAAGGTGCAACATCGTGCTGTGTCAGTAAAAATATTGAGACCTTTTCCAGCATATATTTCTAAGTAGAAGACAGACCAAACCTAGGAACCAGAGCTGCCTTTTCACGTGTTGATGAACAGTGGGGAAACTGAAAATTGTAAAGCCTGATAGACTTTGGTGTCTTTTGTGATCTTCAAACCCCAATCACCTGATTTGAGGGCCAAATGAAGAATGTTAACGTACCAATAAATCAGAAAAACACCCTGTCTTTAATTTAGAACTATAGGAAAAGCAATGGAGGGTTATAACCCCTGTTAGATTTTTTTTTTTCACCATTTGTGTCCCAATGTAGAGATTTTCCTTCACTTCCTGTTCCATAGCCAAACAGGAAGTGAGGAAATTTGTGCAAACTACTCCTTGGGGACCACCGGGTCACCAAAACTATTGTCCCCATTGGGAGATTTTCCCCTCTATTACTTTTCTGGGGACTGTGCTGTATATAATTTTGTCCATAGTGACACACACAAATATTTAATGTCTGGAATTAGAAGGAAGGAAACAACTCGTCACATCAGTGTGGGACAAAAAAAAAACAAAACTAAAGAATCGGCAAGATTCTGAGTCAAGACTCTTTAAAACCAGGATATGTGACTCAACCAGTCAAAACAATCATTTGTTAGCAACATGCAGCAGAGGCTCCTTTTTTGGACAACAGACCAGGTAACTAACCTGGGAGAGACTGCCACCCCTGCATCCCTGAGCGCAGCGGAGGTCAGGGGGGTTCCTTCTCAGCTCCGAGTGCGGAGCACGGATACAGGCCCTGCCGTCCGCTACCTCCAGCGGCGTGTAGCGCTCGCAGCGCGGAACACGCTGGGTATAGGGAGCGGCGATGTCGGCGACGGGTGACGTCACGTCCGGCATGAGGGGGCGTGTACTTCCGGGTTCGCGGCTTCCGGTTCCGGCCGCGAACCATGAAAAGGGACCAGGCATGGGCTAGGAGAGGATCTACAATTGCTGTGGAGACAGCAAAAGCTCCAGTGGTGACACAAGCATGTCGGACGCAGAAGGGAGGGACCAGACTGCTACGACAGAGACCAGCTCCAGCCATGTAAAGGTAAGGGGAACCTGGGGAGGACCTCCCCTGGCCTATAACCACCACCCATCCCCCTCCCCCTCAAGGGTTCAGCAAAGGGGGGGGTGGGCAGGTCCCTCCTGTGTCAGAGGGTTATTTTCATTGGGCCCCTAGTGTGGTAAGCCCATATGGAAGACGCTGCGCACCTGCAAGTTGCAGGAAGCTTATGTCAGTATTAATGTGTGTGGGTTTTTTTCTTTATGTCTTTTCAGAAACCTGACAAGTCTAAGCCCTCTCATAATTCAAAGAGGAGGTGCCCTTCTTGTAAAAACACACTTAAAGATTCCTGGGGGAAAGCATTATGTAAGGAATGTATTCACAAGTTAGTGCAAGAACATTCCACAGAGCAGGGCAGTGATTTAGCGGCATCTGTTAAGGAACAATCTAGTACCTTTGTATCTTTCAAAACCTTTTTTGAAGGATTTCAGATCCCTCAACTGCAGACTGCTCCCCCACCAGTACTACCGGTGCTAGCAAACGCACAGGCACTACCCTCCACTAGTGCCGGTCCTTTAGTAACTCCTAGAGAGGAGGCAGAGGACGAGCCTGACAGCGCAGCGTCCGGCTCCCAAGAATCTGAGGGTGAAACACTGGAAGGGGATTCCAGAAGACCCTCTAGATACAAACTCTCTTTAGAAGAGGTAGACCAGCTGTTGGGAGCCATTCATACCACGCTGGGTATACAGACTGAAAAGAAACCTTTATCCCTGCATGATCAGATGTATGAGGGTTTAGGAGAACGGGAAAAGAAGAATTTTCCTGTTCATGAGGTCTTAATAGAGGCAATCAAAAAAGAATGGCAGGAACCTGAAAGGAAACCATTCTTTTCTAAAGCCTTAAAGAGACGGTTCCCATTTTCAGATGATGAGTCATCAGTGTGGAACAAAATCCCAAAACTAGACGCTGCCTTCTCACAAGTCTCCAGGCACACCGATCTAGCTTTTGAGGATATGGGGGTCCTTTCTGAAGCAATGGACAAAAGAATGGATGCCCTATTAAAAAAGTCATGGGACGCCACAGTGGGAAGCCTAAAGCCAGCCATGGCGGTCACGGTGGTAGCCAGAAATGTAGAGTTCTGGCTCAACCGTATACAGGCACATATTGAGGAAGGAACTGCAAAGGAGCAAATTTTGTCCTCTTTTCCCACTCTGCTCAAAGGCATCGCGTATATCGCAGACGCATCAGCAGAACTGGTACGCATGGCAGCCAGATCCTCGGCTCTAGCCAATTCTACCAGGCGGGCCCTATGGCTAAAGACTTGGCAAGGGGATGCTGCGTCCAAAGCCAAGTTATGCGGGATCCCGTTTACAGGGGACCTCCTGTTTGGGCCAGGATTAGAGAAAGTGTTAGACCGTACAGCGGACAAAAAGAAAGCGTTTCCGCTGAAACGGAAAGCACCGTGGTCCCAGCCTCAACAAAACAGAAAGAGGCAAAGGAGGGATACTAAGTCCCGTTTTTCAATACCCAAGGTAACTAATCAAAAGAAACCTTGGGGTCAGCGAGGGAATAGCAAAGGAGGAGCAATTTTTCGCCCTCCTGAGCAGACCCGCAATAAAGAATGAAGCACTCCCAGTGGGAGGAAGACTGGGGGCCTTCATTTCACAATGGGAAGAAATATCCTCCAGTCAATTCATTCTAAGGACGATAAGAGACGGGTATTCCCTAGAATTCTCAAAATTCCCCCCAAACAGACTGTACATCACCAAGCTGCCAAACAGCAAGGAAAAAGCCAGAGGGTTAATGAGATCCATAAAGGACCTCAGGAAACAAGGTGTAATCATCACGGTACCAAAGGCAGAGAGAGGACAGGGCTTCTACTCCCATATATTCGGAGTACAGAAACCCTCAGGAAAGGTCAGACCAATCCTCAACCTCAAACCACTAAATCTATCCATAACCTACAAAAGGTTCAGGATGGACTCCATATACTCAGTGAAGGCCCTGTTGCCCCCAAACTGTTATATGGCGTCGCTAGATTTAAAGGATGCGTACCTGCACATACCCATACACCTAAATCACCAGAAGTTTCTAAGGCTAGCTATAGAAACAGGAAAAGGAACCGTACACCTTCAGTTTCAGGCTCTACCCTTTGGCCTATCAGCTTCGCCAAGAATCTTTACCAAGGTTCTGGCAGAAGCTCTGGCACCATTGCGACTAAAAGGCATATCCATTATTGCCTATTTAGACGACCTTCTCCTTTTTGCAAAAACACCCGAAAGGCTATTAGAGAACCTCAAGTATACTCGGGCATTCCTAGAGAGTCTAGGTTGGTTGGTGAATGTGGAGAAGTCAAGTCTACAACCCACACAACAGATAAAATACCTGGGGTATATAATAGACTCAGTCCAGCAAAAAGTTTTTCTACCCAAAGAGAAGATAGAAAAAATGCAAAAAGAAATAAGAACAATACAGACCAATGTACCCTGTTCTATAAGAAAAATAATGTCAACATTGGGGTTGCTAACATCTGCAATCCCAGCAGTTCAGTGGGCAAACCTGCATTTCCGACCACTGCAAATGTTCCTACTAAAAGTGTGGGACCACAAGCAGGAGTCTCTGGATTTGCAGGTATCAATACCAGCAAAAGTAAAGAAGTCCTTATGGTGGTGGAGAAGGACAGAAAATATAGCCGTAGGACGGCTGTGGATCCTACCTATCTCCCGAATCCTAACCACAGACGCAAGCGGTGTAGGGTGGGGAGCACACTTAGACTCCCAGATAGCACAAGGTGCTTGGGGGAGGGGAGAGTGGACGAGATCGTCCAACTGGAAGGAGTTGAAAGCAGTATGGTTTGCACTCCAGTCCTTCCAGAAAGAGTTGAAAGGACATCATGTTCAGATCAGATCAGACAACTCGTCAGTTATAGCTTACATAAGCAAACAAGGGGGAACCAGAAGCGGAGTTCTGTGGGCCCTGGCAGAAGAGATCCTGAAGTGGGGAGAGAAAAACATACTCTCCTTTTCAGCAGTACATCTAAAAGGAGACTTAAACAAAGTGGCAGACTTTCTCAGCAGAAAGAAAGTAAGAGAAGGAGACTGGGTGCTGAAACAGGAGGTATTCGACCAGATTACAGAGAAATGGGGAATACCTCAGGTAGACTTATTTGCTTCCAGAGAAAGCGGGAAAGTCCAAGCCTTTTTCTCCCTAAAAAGGGAGGAGGGAGCACTCGGAGTAGACGCATTAGCGCAGAAGTGGGAATTCAGCAGATGTTATGCCTTCCCCCCACCAGTGCTACTACCCGCAGTAATAAGGAAATTACGTACAGAAGACACGTCATTGATCCTCATAGCACCTCACTGGCCCAGGAGACCGTGGTTCTCTATGCTCAAAGAACTAGCCATAGAGCCCCCTTGGTTGCTACCAATCCAAGAGGATCTGCTAGCCCAGGGCCCAGTGCACTGTCCACAGGTGGAAAGGTGGAAACTAGCCGCCTGGTATCTGAGGAACAGCTACTAAAGGCGAAAGGGTTCTCAAGCCGTCTGATAGACACACTGCTGAAAAGCAGGAAGGTTGAGACACGTAATATCTACCAGAGGGTATGGAGATGTTTTAATCGATGGTGTACAGAGAACAACTTTAAAACGCAAAGCTCAGTAGCAGTCCTAGAGTTTCTACAGAGTGGTGTAGACAAAGGGCTAAGCCTCAGCACGCTAAAGAGTCAAGTGTCAGCACTGTCAGTTTACCAGGAGAGGAGTTTAGCCTCAAACCCCTGGATAATCAGACTCTTTAGATCTGTGAGCAGACAAAGGCCGCTACAGAGTACAGCCTTTCCAAAATGGGATCTGTCATTAGTGTTACAGACTATGACAGAAGAGCCCTTTGAACCATTAAAGGATTGCAGCCTAAAGATGCTGACGCTTAAAGCAATCTTCTTGGTAGCAATTACTACAGCAAAGAGGGTCTGTGAGATGGAAGCCCTATCTATCAGACCCCCCTTTTGCCAAATCTTCCCGGACCGTATAATCTTCAAAATGGACCCGGGGTTTCTACCTAAAGTGGCCTCAAAGTTTCACAGGGGTCAAGAAATCGTATTGCCATCATTTTGCCCAAATCCTTCTCATGAGAAGGAAGCGAAATTTCACAATTTAGATGTCAGAAGATGCATCTTGCATTATTTAGAGGCAACCAAGACAATTAGAAAGACGGAGTCTTTATTTATTTTATACACAGGAGCCAGGCAAGGGCACAAGGCTTCAAGGAGTACAATAGCCAGATGGCTAAGGGAAGCCAAAGTACAGGCTTACAAACTAGGGGGTATGCAGATCCCAGAAGGAATCAGGGCACACTCCACGAGGGCTATGGCAGCGTCACAGGCAGAGCGAGCTGGAGCAACGCCGGAACAGATTTGTAAAGCGGCAACATGGTCCAGCTTTGCCACTTTTGTAAGACACTATAGAGTGGATCTATGGTCAGCTAAAGATCAGACCTTTGGACGTAAGGTCTTACAAGCTGTGGTCCCGCCCTAAGGGTAAGTGCTCGGTTATCCTCTCAGGTGGCTGTCCTGAAAGACGATAAGGGAAAAACGAAGTTACTTACGGTAACGTTCTTTCCAGGAGTCTTTCAGGACAGCCGGGTACCCACCCAGATGTATATCAAAGCATAGGTTTCCTTACAGGAAATGTGATATAAATTATTATATGTGTATCATATGTTTTTTTTTAAAAGATATGTTAATATCTGTCATCAAAACCACTTTTACATCCAGAGCAGTTAATTTTTCTCACACACTCATTTCTGCATTATTCTTATTTTTGCTGAAAAGTTACTTCTTGAAACCCCAAAACTATTTTTGATTTTTCTGATAGAAAACCCAAAGAATCCTGCAAGCTACCACTGACCAGATGCCCATTTAAATGTATAGAGAAAGAAAAAGCTGCTGGCGTTAAACATCTCCCAATTTGTGCAAACCTAAATGAGTAAATACTACGCCGTGCTATAAATATGATCTCATCCAATATATAAAAATATCTAAAAGGTAGTAGGATCAATATAAAACCGCAGCTAAAATCAGAACAAATTGTAAAATAAATAATAATAATTTTTTTTCTTCACAAAACCGCTTGGTAGGTGTTCAAATGTGCCAATGTGTCCTCCCTCCAGTGATCCCCTTGGTAGTGAACACTAGCGATTAAGCCAAGTCTAAACACTCATTTGAACCTCCTCTGGGCTCAGAAGGGAAAAACTGCATCCAGGGCTCCTCAGTGAAATACTTCAGTTTATGCAAAAATAAAAGCTCTTGATGGTGTAGTAGGTTTAAACAATTTAATGAATACAAGCAAACAAACCCTAATACAGGGTACTCACATTTATAAAGTGCGTCTAGTGCAGCACTCTATTGCCACCAATAAGATCAGATACCGGAAAGGTATGGGGGTGATGTGCGTTTCCTCCTATGGCAGGTAGACTGCTCCTCATGCCATCCTGTCCCCTCTCCTTGGAAGACACACTTTATAAATGTGAGTACCCTGTATTTAGGGTTTGTTTGCTTTTGTTCATTAAATTGTTTAAACCTACTACACTATCAAGCACTTTTTTTTTTATTTTTGCATAAACGGAGGTATTTCACTGAGGAGCCCTGGATGCAGTTTTCCCCTTCTGAGCCCAGAGGAGGTTCAAATGAGTGTTTAGACTTGGCTTAATCGCTAAGTCACACGCTCTAAGGTGAACGTTTACTACCTAGGGGATCATTGGAGGGAGGACACCTTGGCACATTTGAACACCTACCAAGCTGTTTTGTGATTGCATGGACTACCCTGCACATTGATTAGAAGCCCAGCAGGACACTGTCTGCACATGAGCACTTTAATATTAATTATAATAAATTTTATATATATATATCACAGCAGGGAACATCACAGCTTTCGTTTCATAAGCTGTGTGTTCCCCCGCGGCGCGCCGTCACATAAGCCCCTCCCCTTTTCCGGGACTTTGATAGACAGATCACCCGTCCAATCCTAGGAGGGTGACATGTATCAAAGTTCCCCGGACAAGGGGAGGGGCTTATGTGACGGCGCGCCGCGGGGGAACACACAGCTTATGAAACGAAAGCTGTGATGTTCCCTGCTGTGATCTCAAAGTGGCGGCTCTCCTCTCTCCTCCACAGGTAGGCAGCACCATGGGGGACACACACAGGCTGCACCATATGGGGGGGGGGGGGACACACAGGCTGCACCATATGGGGGGGGACACAAAGGCTGCACCATATGGGGGGGGGGGACACAAAGGCTGCACCATATGGGGGGGGGGACACAAAGGCTGCACCATATGGGGGGGGGGACCTACAGGCTGCACCATATGGGGGGACCTACAGGCTGCACCATGTGGGGGGGACCTACAGGCTGCACCATGTGGGGGGGACACAAAGACTGCACCATATGGGGGGGGGACCTACAGGCTGCACCATATGGGGGGGGACCTACAGGCTGCACCATATGGGGGGGGGGGGACCTACAGGCTGCACCATATGGGGGGGGGGGGACCTACAGGCTGCACCATATGGGGGGGGGACACACAGGCTGCACCATATGGGGGGGGGGACACACAGGCTGCACCATATGGGGGGGGGACACACAGGCTGCACCATATGGGGGGGGGGACACACAGGCTGCACCATATGGGGGGGGGGGACACACAGGCTGCACCATATGGGGGGAACACACAGGCTGCACACGGGGGGAGGGGGACACACAGGCTGCACCATATGGGGGGACCTACAGGCTGCACCATATGGGGGGGGGGCACACAGGCTGCACACACGGGGGGGCACACAGGCTGCACACACGGGGGGGGACACACAGGCTGCACACACGGGGGGGGACACAGGCTGCACACACGGGGGGGGCACACAGGCTGCACACACGGGGGGGGGGGCACACAGGCTGCACACACGGGGGGGGGGGGGCACACAGGCTGCACACGGGGGGGGGGGACACACAGGCTGCACACGGGGGGGGGGACACACAGGCTGCACACGGGGGGGGGGGGGACACACAGGCTGCACACGGGGGGGGGGACACACAGGCTGCACACGGGGGGGGGGACACACAGGCTGCACACGGGGGGGGGGGACACACAGGCTGCACACGGGGGGGGGGGGACACACAGGCTGCACACGGGGGGGGGGACACACAGGCTGCACACGGGGGGGGGGACACACAGGCTGCACACGGGGGGGGGGGGGACACACAGGCTGCACACGGGGGGGGGACACACAGGCTGCACACGGGGGGGGGGACACACAGGCTGCACACGGGGGGGGGGGGGGGACACACAGGCTGCACACGGGGGGGGGGGGGGGACACACACACACAGGCTGCACACGGGGGGACACACAGGCTGCACACGGGGGGGGGGGGGAGGGGACACAGGCTGCATTGGCAGGCATGGATAAAGTTGTTAATATTTAATGAGATAATTTATGAGGGCGGGTTTAGGGGCGGGGCAGGGTAGGAGTTGGGCGGAGCAACTGGTGGCGAGTAACCCTTGAGGCCTGGCTAGTAGCTCAGGACTTCAAATTTTGAGCCCTGTGTGTGTGTATGTATGTGTATATATATATATATATATATATATATATATATATATATATATATAAATATCTATATCTCTATATATCTCTATATCTCTATCTCTATCTCTCTATCATCTCTATCTCTATCATCTCTATCATCTCTATCTCTATCATCTCTATCATCTCTATCATCTCTATCATCTCTATCATCTCTATCTCTATCATCTCTATCATCTCTATCTCTATCATCTCTATCTCTATCATCTCTATCTCTATCATCTCTATCTCTATCATCTCTATCTCTATCATCTCTATCTCTATCATCTCTATCTCTATCAACAACTTCAAGGGTAAAGTGCACTCAAAGATCCTGGTTAGTGCTAGCAATCTGGTCCTTCCCACGAACCTGATATGTAGAAACCACAAAGTGGATTGCTGCACAAAATTTTTATTTTTTCTTGAAAAAGACGATTACATCGAATATACATTCAAGTAAGACTTGTATAGCGCAACCTATGCAAACTGAATCGCCTCAGGGCGCTTTTTGCCACTGGTGTCCATCTGTGGTATAGCGTGGTCCTTGCCCTTGTGGGGTCCCGACACGCTTACAAACACATACACCTACAAAATACACATATTTGGCCAATTTTATCGACAGGATCTAATTAACCTACCAGCATGTCTTTGGAGTGTGGGAGGAAACCGGATTACCCGGAGGAAACCCACGCAGGCACAGGGAGAACATGCAAACTCCAGGCAGAAGGTGTCGTGGTCGGGATTTGAACCAGCGACCCTATTGCTGCTGGGTGAAAGTGCTAACCACTACACCACTGTGTTGCCCACTAGATGGCACCCTCTCTCACAATCTCAAGTCTGCAACTGGTAACCTTCGTGACACAGTATATAAAACAAGTTCCTTCATTAGATAAAGCTGGAATAAATTAAACCACAATTAGTTCTACTCTTCTTAATTATACAATCAATTATTTCAGGTGGTATTGGAATGATTCTATGAGGCACGAGTACATCTCATTTTCCACTGTCTAAGAATGAAAAACATTTATAAGAAAAAATCAGCTAATACCAAATGTTTCCTTCTAAACAAAAAGAATGAATCAATCCTACATACAAATGCAACTAGCTTTTTTACGACTGTAATATAGAGGATCCCAACACTGCTTTCTGTGATCCTTATTTGTACTTACTAGAGGAATAGATACAGGTCAAAGTCTGCATTTAACTCTTTCGGCTGAAGTGTATCTAATCGATCTATCCAATAAACTTCACGTTTCTTTAAAATAGATTCTCTGTCACCTCCTCGTCTGTTTACGGATACTCCGTCAATGACCATATATCTTATTTGGGATACAGTGTGTTTTTTTTTTTTTTTTTTCAAAAAAATGTCTAGACAGTGGTAATTTCTCTATTTTATCACGAATACTTGTCTTGCGATCCGGTCTTTTACTTTTTGGGTAGTTTCACCTACATAAACAAGCCTACACAGGGCATTTAAATATATATATATATATATATATATATATATATATATATATATATATATATATATATAACATATGATGACTGACAGGTGTAATAATCTTTAATGCTGATATTTATAACCTTTGTGCGGATGGCAAAAGCTTCTTCCCTTGATCATACTCGTACATTGTGTGCAAGACAGACAAGGGAACAAGTCAAAGTTAGGAGGTACTAAAAATGTTACACGGGGGACAGAGGGTCTGTATTGATCTGATTTTACCAATCTATCACACAACAATCTACCTATATGATAAGAGGGTAACGGTGGCTGGTAAAATTCGGGAACAGTCGGAAAATTTCTATTAAGAATGGACCAATGTTTTCTAATTGTATTGTTAATCTGATTCGAGAATGGGTGCACCGCCCGGTGTATTTAAGTTCATACCAAGAAGTCAACTAAAGAGTGTCCAGAATTGTAAGCGAACAAGACATTAAAGAAAAACGGTTGAATGAGATGGAAGACAGATTATGCCAACGAGGGTATCCTAGAGATACCATACACCAAGAGCGCATTAACTTGCACGTTGATGGGATAAAAGATACCAGGTGTAGAATGCCTTTTATCTCAGTTTCACCCATTCTCAAATCAGATTAACAATATAATTACAGGTACTTCTTTAGCGCTAGCAATTTACGCAGGACTTTACATATGTATTGTACATTCACATCAGTTTCTGCCCTTATGGAGCTTATAATGTAAGGTCCCTAACTCACATTTATACATGCACATACTAGGACAAATTTAGACAAGAGCCCATATAGAGCAGGAGTGATTTCTGCTGCCTTGGGGCCCATTCAAAGTGAATGGACTACGGTACCGCAGTGTATTTCAGCACACAATAAAGCTCATTGCAGCATGTGCCTTATTGCAGCAAACGATCGCGTGAATGGACCCTGAAACAAGTTTGTTTTCTAATCCAGCCAGGTTTTTTTATGGATTGTTGGCAGCCCAAGATTAAGAATTAAAAACAAAGTTCTGTTTAGTTGTATGGAACAGCTCCAGGTTCTGATTTAGGCTTTCCTAAAAATAAAATGTTCTTCCTTTTTAAAAAAAAAACCAGACATGATTGCCATGGTAAAGCCATACAAATAGAACCAAACCATTGTGGCACTGGAAACCAGAGTACAGTGTGTCTCTTTAGTGAACAGTGCAGTGACATGCACAATTCCGTTGGTGGTAGGCGAGCAGTAATTTGAGGCATCTGTTTTATGCGGTCTGAGTCATACAGGGTGTGCTCTGCACATCACATAGAGGGAAACTGTAGAGTAACTTTTCTATTTTGTTCTGTCACAATTCTCTTTTAGAGTTTCTTCAGTCTGAAGATGGAGGCCAGCAGATCATTTCAATTAGTGACGCTTTCATCAAAGGTAACTCAAAAACACTTAAGAATTGCTTCTTTCTTAATTCTTTTTGTTTCGTAACCAGTCCTGATTTTTGCAGCCATTTGACCATGAGCACTAATTTTAAAGCTAGACTAGAAAATGTTAATTTTAATCACTTATTTAGTGATGTAGGGACAAACTGTCATTTTCTTTTTACAAAATAAAGTTGCTTTTCTTTATTTTTTAACATCCTTGAACCATGACCCTAAAAACTCATGGCTAAATTAAAGTGTTACTAAACCCAGGACCCTGCATTCACTAGATCTGATCTCCCACTGAACATGGAAATGCAATTATTTTAGTAAGAATTAAACTACTAAATGCATTTTCTCATCGGCAGTATATAGCCATCTTTGTGACTTCTTCTTTTTTTTTTTTTTTATTAAATTTTTATTTTTTCAAATATTTTATTTAAGCCACAAAAGGCATGTCCAGGTTATTCAATTTCACTGTATTAGAAGTGTTATTGGTTACACATTGTTGATGTAACATCATAAATCAGAAGGTCAAGTCGGATAACACCTAACAGTCTTGACGTACAGTTGATATGGAGATTATGTGGTGTATCATCCAAGGGATGTGCAGTAGGTCCTGGGACTGCCTATACCATTTTCTATTTTCAAAATGTCAAGAGAATTAAGAAGAAAAGTCAACTGAAAATAGAGAGAGAATGGGGGGTGGAAGGGGAGGGAGTCCTAGGTCGGAGATGGATGTCAGTAAATCAGGCAGCCATTCATGTCACAGCTGCCCAATAATTATAGGCCAAGCATGGCTAGACCTTCTTCAGAGAGGTTAAATAAAAAAAAATAATTAAGTATTTTTTTGTTTTTGTTGCGCTGAGAGTTTGAGATCTTCCCGTCTTGTGACTTCTATCAGTGCCCCGGCTGAGTTAAAGCTTGTATGAGGCATTTTCATTCTCCTCTGACTGTCCTAATAAGGCTGCATGACTCCTAACCCTCTGTCTGGAAAGTGCTGATTGACTCTGTGTTGATCACATGCGCACCCCCCCCCCCAAAAAAAAAAAACTCTAGCAATACACAAAGCATGTGCAGAGTGCCCCCAAGGCTTTGTACTATCAGATGTATTGGACTGTGGAAGAAGGGGAGAATCAGAGAAGACAGCCTTTTTACACACACAATGCACAGGATTAGGTTCCACAGTTAGTATAACACGCATTCTTAACTGCATATATAGACTGATTTTACTGTTGTGAGTTTAGTAACACTTTAACACCATTTTAGTAGACTAAAATACGACTAAAACTTAAATGCAATGTTAGTCAGACTATGACTACCGTATATACTTGAGTATAAGCCGACCCGAATATAAGCCAAGGTGCCTAATTTTACCACAAAAAACTGGGAAAACTTATTGACTCGCGTATAAGCCTAGGGTGAGAAATGCGCAGCTACCATAAGTAGAAAAGAGGGTCAACAATACCCATTTTCAGCCTCACTGTGCCCATTTGCATGCCTCACTGTGCCCATTTGCAGCCATAGGTCCCCCAAACTTTAAACTTGGTAGTTGAGGGTTCCTAGATGCCCCCTAGCCTAGCTGGGTCTCTGGACCCAAAGGGTCCCAAAATGACATTTCTGCAGATGGACACAGTTGACCGAATTTGGGCCCCATATCTCGGGGCCACTTGGTGCTAGGAACCCCAAATTGGTATGCAACCCCAGAGGATCTAGCACTACAAAATATCCAAAGATGGGGTTCCCGAGATACGGGGCCCCAAAGTCGGTTCGGAAAATGTCATTCTCTGCTGCAGAAAAGTGCTTGACCTTTTCCAAACCGACTTTGGGGCCACGTATCTCGGCCCCACTTAGTGATAGGAACCCCATCTTTGGATATGTTGTAGTGATACGTCCACTGGGTTTGCATACCAATCACTACAACATATCCAAAGATGGGGTTCCTATCACTAAGTGGGGCTGAGATACAGGGCCCCAAAGTCGGTTCGGAAAATGTCAAGCACTATTCTGCAGCAGAGAATGACATTTTCCGTACCGACTTTGGGGCCCAGTATCTCG
Organism: Lithobates sylvaticus; assembly: GCA_028564925.1. NCBI lineage: Eukaryota > Metazoa > Chordata > Amphibia > Anura > Ranidae > Lithobates > Lithobates sylvaticus. Next base: position 109,938,424 of record CM053031.1, on the reverse strand, counting down.
GGCCACTTGGTGCTAGGAACCCCATCTTTGGATATGTTGTAGTGCATACCAAATTTGGGGTTCCTAGCACCAAGTGGCCCCGAGATACAGGGCCCCAAAGTCGGGTCGGAAAATGTCATTCTCTGCTGCAGAAAAGTGCGTGACTCGAGTATAAGCCGAGGGGGGCATTTTCAGCACAAAACAATGTGCTGAAAAACTCGGCTTATACTCAAGTATATATGGTAAATAAAAATTTGTTGTCAAAATTAACACTGCATGCATGTTTTTGATTGGCTATAATACATTAGTATCTCTTTAATTTATATAGTCCTAGCTGTGCCTTTAGTGAATGGAGTGAGCCCTCTAGGAAGCAGTCACCTGTATGTGCCAATCGTAGGCTTTCAAGAAATTCACCCGCCCGCAGCCGCATGTATACAAGGGGCATGTATACATGTGGCTGGGGGACAGGGAATGCCTTTGTTTCTTATGATTGGCACAGTACAGATGACTGCTTCCTGGTGGGCTCTCTTGCTTGATGAGTGTGGACTAGGATCTGAACACACCCAAGCTCATTTTTAGTTGGGAACATCTCTTCAAGTATTGGTGGTCTGTGAAGCTTGATCATTTGAGGCAGACAGAGAACTAATCGCCCTATAAGTGCACACCATAAACAAACTTGAATTGGCTTTGTTTAGACTGATTCTTTTTGCAGTACAGTAAGAGCATACAAATTTAGAGGTTGAGGAGATTACTGTGTTTTTGTTTTATTTTTTTTCTTTAGCTTTTCAAAATCGGCTAGCCAATTTAAAAGCGAAGACAGGCACCACAGATTACCTGCTGTTGCCGTTATTGGGCATTGAAAAATTGAAGTTTCTAAAGCTGGCCATGTGTAATTGAAGTGTATTCAATTTTTCCCTTAAGGTGCTTTCCTGAAAGACGTTGAGAGAGAGTGGCTCCACCCACTTGTCAGGAAACACACCTCCACCAATCTTTTAAAAGGAGGCTCCTTCCCATTGAGTGTTCCCTTCCGGAGGAAACCCAAAAACTGGTTTAAAAGTGGGGAGTTAGGAGCTCTCAAGGTGCTAACCTGGGAGCCAGGATTGCTCCAGGAGTCGCCGCTCCCAGGCGGTAGCGTTCGGCATGTGGGTGCTTGTTTTTTGCTCTGAGCATTTTTTCCTGACGCCGTCGCCATCTTGGGAAGGGCAGTCAGAGGAACTGCATCCGCCGGAAGTGAGGTAACCAGAAGTGGGGCAGCATCCGACGAGCAGGCGATTGGCGTCATTTCCGCCGGAAAGCGCAGGGGGAGGAGGGAGGAATAGGTCTTGTGCCTATAGTTCCGGTCTGGCGCAGAGGCGCTAATGGAGTCCGGAACCGGCATTTGCCACATGCATCGTGCTGCAGCCCTAGCAATGGATTCGGGAACCGCAGTAAGTGGGACAGGCACAGGCACCAGCAAGGCCCAGGTAAGGAGCAGACTGATGTTCTGCTCTATTTTACTATAGCTCTTTTCTCCCTAGTTTATTAGTGGGACTTGCGTGTATTTCCCCCTGGTGGTGGGGCCTGTCTGGGCACATGAGACTGGTGTTTTGTTTCTCGCTGTGCACCTGTGGTGAGCCTCTTGAATGAGTTCAGGCTGACTCAGAAGGATGGTTTGTCCTTTTTTTTTTTTTTTTTTCCTCCTTTTTTTTCTTTTCCTTTATCATGGCAGGCCAAGAGCTCTGACCCAGGGATTAAAAAGAATTGTCCTTCATGCAAGACTAAATTACCTAAAGGCTGGAAAAAGACTTTGTCAAACATGTATTGACTCTTTGGTGAAGGAAGAAGCTTCTTCCGCATGTAGTGATTTGATTTTCGCTTGCAAATCCATCCTCAAGTCAGCTGACTACCTCCCAATCTTCTCAAGGCTCACTGTTGGTCCCAGCAGTGGAGGCAGAAGGGGGTCCTCTGAACCAGGAAGGGCTTTCCCCCCTCACATTCTAATGAAGAATCAGATGAGGAAGAGGGTGGAGAATACTCCCTTCAAATTCAAGTTGTCTTTGGAGCAAGTAGACGGTCTCTTGAGGGCAATTTATGCTACTTTGGGCCTAGAGGAAGAGCGCTAAGAATTGTCTTTACATGACAAGATGTATGCAGGACTCGGCGAACCAAAAACTCGTACCTTTCCGGTCCATGCAGTAATGCTGAGGCAATTAAAGAATAGACTGATCCTGAAAGAGAACCTTTCTTCCCAAAAGCTCACGAGAAGGTTTCCTTTTGATGATGACCCAGCGGCTCTCTGGAATAAAGTTCCAAAGCTCGATGCAGCCTTTTCTCAAGTGTCAAGATCAACCAATTTTGGCATTTGAGGACATGGGGATCTTAAAAGACCCCCATGGACAAAAAGATGGATCAACAACTAAAGAGGGCTTGGCAATCCATCATGGGCAATCCATCATGGGCAACCTCAAGCCAGCAATGGCAACTACTTGCGTCTCTAGAAATATGGAGTTTTTTGGTGAATCAGCTTAAGGCTCACATAATAGCTGATTCTCCTAAGCAAGAAATCCTTGATTCCTTTTCAACCTTGTCGGCAGCTGTAGCCTGTGTCTCAGATGCATCAACTGAATCTATTAGGATGACGGCAAAAGCCGCAGCCCTTACTAATTCAGTCAAAAGGGCTCTGTGGTTAAAAACCTGGCTGGGGGACGCAGCATCTAAAAACAAACTATGCAGGGTCCCTTTCCTAAGGGAATTATTGTCCGCCCCCCGATTTGGACTCCGTTCTTGACAGGACTGCAGATAAAAAAATCTTCTTTTTTCTGTCAAGAAGAAGAAACAGCCAGTTTTTTCGTCCTCAAAGGGCTCGAACAAAACAAGCCTCAAGAGAAACAGAAAAATTGGTCAGGGCAGAGGGGAAAAGGCAAAGGAAATGTCCTTTTTCCGTCCTCCTGTGTCAACCAGCAAGACGCAATGACAGCCGGTTACAGGTGGGAGCAAGACTTCAGGGTTTTCTCCCCTATTGGGCAAGCATAACAGAAAAAACAGTACATTCTGTGCATGCTGGCCCAAGGCTACAGAATAGAATTTTCAGATCTCCATCTCCCCCCCGAAAGGTACTTTATAACAAACCTACCAAGAGATGCAACAAAGTCCCTAGTGATGAAGAACCTGTTAAAGGATCTGATAAATCAGGGGGTTGTGACTCAGGTTCCACAGGGGGAGCATTATCAGGGATTCTATTCCCATGTATTTCTGATAAAAAAGTTCTCAATTTAATCCTCAACTTGAAACCGCTGAACAGATCGGTCCTATACAAAAGGTTTCATATGGACTCCATCTTCACAGGCAGAAACCCATTGACAAGAAAATGCTTTATGGCATCGATCCACCTTCGTGATGCCTATCTGCATATCCCCATAGCCCCTCAGTCTCAAATTCCTAAGGATGGCTATAAACATGGAACGAGGTTCTGCACCTACAATTCATGGCCCTCCCCTTCGGCCTTTCTTCTGCCCTGCAAATATTTACAAAGGTCATGGCAGAAGCTCTCGCACCTCTCTGCCTGCAGGGGAGGTAATTCCGTACCTGGACGACCTGCTCTTCTTTGCCCCTTCCAGGGAGAAATTGTTAGAGGACCTCGGAAAAGCCCGCGGTCCTCTAGAAGCCTTGGGTTGGATAGTAAACATGCAAAAGTCAAATTTCAATCCAGCCCAAGAAGTACAATTTCTGGGGTATCAAATCAGTTCAGTGGAGCAGAGTTTTTCTCCCAGAAGAGAAAAAGGTAAAAGTCCAAAATGTTGTAGTCTCCTCACAAACAAATCAGGAATTATCAGTCAGACTAGTCATGACAGCCCTAGGAACCCTAACCTCAACCATGCCAGCCATTCAATGGGCAAAGTTACATTTCAGACCTCTTCAGAATTTCCTCCTGAGAGAATGGAATCGCAGGACAGAATCTCTGGAGGCAAAGGTAAAAATCCCCATCAAAGTCAAACGATCGCTTTGGTGGTGGACAAATCAGGCAAATCTGTCAAAGGGCCTGCTATGGTCTTTCCCAAAAGAAAAAGTGGTAACGACGGATGCCAGTGTGTGGGGATGGGGGGCGCACCTGGGTCAAAACTTTGCACAAGGGGTTTGGTCCCAGTCAGAGGCTAAAAAGTCCTTAAATTGGAGGGAACGAAGGGCAGTCGCCTTAGCATTGGATGCCTTCTCTCCAATCCTCCAAGGTTCCCATGTCCAGGTCCTCTCAGACAATGCCACTACCATAGCCTACCTGGACAAGCAAGGGGGCACAAGAAGCAAAACACTTCAGTTACTGGCTTCAAAGATCCTAGGATGGGCAGAAAATCATTTGCTGTCCTTATCGGCAGTCCACCTCAAGGGCACTCTAAATGTAGTGGCAGATTATCTAAGCAGAAGACGGATACAAGAGGCAGGATTGAGCTTGAATCCGGAAGTCTGTCACAACCTTTGGTAACTACCTTACTTTTCAGTAGGAAAACAGTAACCAGAAAAATCTATGCTAAATATTGGAAAGTCTACAACTCCTGGTGTCGTTTGACTAATAGAACTGTAGAAAATTTGGCGTGAATTTTAGAATTCCTTCAAAATGGGGCAGACAAAGGCTTGTCAGTCAACAAGCTTAAAGTGCAGATAGCAGCATTGGGAGTTTTTCTGGAAAGAGCAGTCTCTTCTGAGCCCTTAGTTACAAGATTTTTCAAGGCGCTTACTAGATCCAGACCAGCTCCTGCTAAGCAACTTTTTATCCATCTACATGGATAGGATTATACTCAAAACCGATCCAGGGTTTTTGCCAAAGGTAGCCTCAGCCCACAACAGGTCACAGGAGATCATCCTACCAATCTTTTGCTCAAACCCTTCAGGGGAGAAAGAAAGCCAATTCCACAATTTGGATGTTAGAAGGACTTTCTTACATTATCTTGAAGTAACAAAGAACTTTCAGTCTTCGGACTCTTTTTTGTTTATACTTTTTTTTTTTTTTCTGGAAAAAAGGGCCACCAAGCATCTAAGGGGTCAATAGCTAGATGGCTTAAATCCACTATTCTGGCAGCCTACTCTGTCGGGGCTATCTCCCCCGATGGAAATTGCAGCACATTCTACCAGGGCTCAGGCCACTATATGGGCAGAAATAGCTGGTGCCACCCCAGATCAAATTTGTAAGGTGGCTACGTGGTCAAGTTACCTAACGTTTGTTCGTCATTACAGACTGGAACTTCTGTCAGCAAGCGAGCAGGCTTTTTTGGCAGAAAGGTCTTGCAGGCTGTGGTCCCTCCCTAGTGGGTAAGTCTGTTATCCTCTCAAGGTGCTGTCCTGAAAGACGTTAAGGGAAAAATCAAGTTAGACTTACCGGTAACTTGTTTTCCAGGAGCCTTTCAGGACAGCAGCAACCCACCCTCATTTCAAATTATTATGCTATGACTAACCATATTCTGATTGCGTTTCAGCTTGGGACGGAGGTTCTCTACTACTACTACTACTACTACTACTACTACTACTACTACTACTACTACTACTACTACTACTACTGGTGGTGATAAGTGGGAAGGAGCCTTCTTTTAAAAGATTGGTGGAGGTGTGTTTCCTGACAAGTGGGTGGAGCCACTCTCTCAAGGTGCTGTCCTGAAAGACGCCTGGAAAACAAGTTACTGGCAAGTCTAACTTGATTTTATTTTTTTTTTTATTTTTTTTTTTAATGGTTTCTAACGATATTTCAGTCTTTGACTGTACTAGTGTTGATGGAAAACCTGCAGATCATTAATGGGCAGTGCCGGGTTATAAGTGAATCCGATCCCTGAGCTGCAAAGAAAAGAATACAGTTGTGCTCAAGTCATATTATTGTTAGGCTGGTTTCACACACGTGTTCTCCATAATGCGCATCCACCTGTTTAGCAGAGGATCTCCCCGCAGAGCAGGCGGATAACAGGTCCATGTCCATTCAGCTATGCAGAGCGGACACAAACCAGCTGTTCTCTACAGGGCTGTCAGATGGAAACGAACCGCCTGTCTGTTTACATCCCACTGTCATCTGATCAGCTATTTTTGGTGGACCAGATCGGATGCTGGTCCATAGAGAGCTTTGGACGGTATAATAAGGTCTGCCTGAAAAACTCACAGGTGGACCTGATTGGACAGACTGTGTGAAACCAGTCGAATACAGCAAACTGTAGCCACAGCTCATAGAGCTCCTCGCATGTTTACATGGAGGGCCTCTCCCTCTCCCTCATCTAGGGTTGCCACCTCCATCCTTTTAAACCCAAACACAAAGTAATCACACAGGTTCTGAGGCTAATTTAATGCTTATAAGGCACCAAGTGAGTTTAATTTACTACCTTTTAATCAGCTTAGAGAACCTGTGTAATGAATGCATTTGGTTTTAAAGGGATGAGGTGGGAACCCTACCCTCATCCCAAATCAGATTCAAGGTTTACAAATAGGTTGGTGATTTTATTTTTAGTATTGGCATTTTGCTAAATCAACCATTCTATATGAGAGGGGAAGCGGGGAGCCTGCAATGGGTAAATTTGGGAATTTTATCTCCTGCATCACAATAGGTAAATAAGGGGACTTCCTCGGTCAGCACGTTTCTGAATAAGGGGAGACTGTGTACTTTGCATTACAAAGCTTGGATGTAAAAGTGAGGTACTGATCATGAAGATTGAGCCACCTGTATCCACTTCAAAGCTTACATTTTAATGCTGGCTAAAGTATATATATATTTTCGTTATGCTCCAAGTTCCTTCTAACATGTCAAGATTTTATTACCTGGGCTATTTCCCTAGAGTCTCTATTCAATCGACGAGTAGAAGAGAAATCTCAAGATCTGCCCTTCACTCCTTTGGGTTGGCACCATAACACCCTGGATCAACTAAGAGAAGAAAATGGTGAAAAACAGGCAATGGAGAGACTACTGTAAGAATATTTTCATTGTGATGTTTTAAAAACCTGATGTGGGAAGCTTCTGTTTCTGACCGGCTACTTTCTGAAATGCAAAGTGGTGCTAAAAAACAATTGTACAATAATCCATACAAGTGCAGCAAAAAGTACCCACTTAGTGCATAGTAAATAAAGAACGTTTAGTATTTGTTACAAACAGTGTAAAAAAATCTTATATGCTAAGCATTAACGTGGAACTTCACTCTCCTGATCGTCCTTGATCATTTTATGTTTAATCCTCACGCTGCATGATGGCTAGGAAAGCATATCCTCATATTTACTTGTTTTAATCTTTTTTTATTAATTATATATATATACTTTTTATTTATATATATATATATATATATATATATATATATATATATATATATATTTTTTTATTTTTTTTTTTTATTTACATTTCTTTAGTTGCTTCCTGGCTTCTTGCCTAGGCAAATGATGTCATACAATCCAGAAGTCTTCAGGAGGAGAGGGAAGGAGGGGTCTTCTCTGCCAAGCATGCTCTTCCTGCATGCATGCTTGAGCGAAGGGCAGATGGATGCCAGGAAGTAAATGCTTCATGAACCATCTGCCTTTACTTAAGATGGCCACTGCCAGAAATGCTTGGGGGGATTTGTCAACAAAATAAATCATGGAGGGATGGATGGGGGGTGTTTGCTTTTAAATATTAAACATTTATTAAATGGTGTGTTTTTAGTGTTTGGTGCTCAGATGCAGTGGAAATCCGCTTTAAGTAAAAGTATATAAATAAAGTGCAAATTTTAAATCCATTCAGATCAAATTCCAATGCAGAGACCTAACAAACCAGTGCTTAAAAAAAATCTTACCTTCATTCTCCCTCCTGGATCAGTAAAAACAAATCTTTCCGACTGTGTGCTATGCACCCCATGCTGTGTACACAAAGCATACCAGAAGGGTATGATCCTCATACTCATAGTGGTTATAAAGGCTGCAATGGTTAAAAACTCTCCCAGGATGGAGCACCACTACCACTAACCACTCTGTGTATGAGGGTCATAACTTTTTTGGTATGCCTTGTGTACACAGTGTGGGAGCCTTGTGAGCACACTGGAGAGGTCGTCAGATTGGGAGAGCGAGAGCCTGGAGTCATCTTATCACTGGAAAATGCTGTTAAAATGGGTAGAAATCTTTAATTAAAGTGTGTGTGTGTGTGTGTGTGTGTGTTTATCTATATATAATCTCATTATATCTCTGTCTACAGTATTTTTAGGTCTGATCCTAGATACGGTCCAAGCAAGATTATTCTTGCCACCCACAAGGATCTGTGCCCTGAAGGATCAGGTGCGTCAGATAAAGGGCACCAGACAACCATCCATTCAGCTCTGTATGAGTCTTCTAGGGAGCATGGTATCCTCCTGCGAGGCAGTGCCCTATGCCCAGTTTCATTCCAGGCCTTTACAACAAGACATCTTCTTGGCTTGGAACAGGAGAGGACAAGCCCTGGATTATCCAATGTTATCTTCTCGGGCACGCTTAAATGCTCGCTGACCAGCCGCCGCAGTTTTACTACCGGGCTCCCACGATTGCTCGTGACAAACACACAGATCCCAGTTCTTTCAGGGGAGAAGAGACCGATCGTGTGTTCTGTCTCTGTCTCCCCAGTTAGAAATACACATAGGGAACACAGTTAACCCCTTGATCGCCCCCTAGTTTTAACCCCTTCCCTACCAGTGACATTTACACAGTAATCAGTGCATTTTTATAGCACTGATCACTGTATAATTGTCAATGGTTTCAAAAATGTGTCAAGTGTCCGATGTGTCCGCCATAATGTTGCAGTCCCGATAAAAATCGCAGATCGCTGCAATTACTTATATAACTTTTTGATAAAAAATGTGGAATATTTATTATAGTAAAAGATATATTTATTTTTTTTTTATTTTTTTAAAACTGTCACTCTCTTCTTTTGTTTATAGTGTGAAAAATAAAAGCTGCAGAGGCGATCAAATACCACCAAAAGCTCTATTTGTCGTAAAAAAAATAATTTTTTGGGGGTACAGCGTTGCATTACCGCGCAATTGTCAGTTAATGCGGCACAGTGCCGAATCACAAAAAATGGTCTGGTCGTTGAGCAGCCAAATCTTCTGGGGCTGAAGCGGTTAAGCCTAAACTAGTGTTTGCAAGATCAGAACCTGCAAAAGGGAAAATCCTTCCTCCCGGTAACTTGGAGAGTACGGACTACAGATGCCAGTCTCTCAGGCTGAGGAGCGACCCTAGAAGGGCTCACAGCTCAGGGGAAATGATCAAGGACAGAACAGATCCTGCCCAGCAACGTCCTGGAATTACGGGCAGTATGTTGAGCCCTACGGTCCTGGACGGTGGAGCTTCACGACTGCCCTATCAGGCTTCAGTCAGACAATGCCACTACAATGGCCTATATAAACCACCAAGGCGGTACCAGGAGTCGTTCAGCTCTGAAGGAGATGAACTACATACTAGCCTGGGCAGAGGGACATATCCCGGGAGTAGAGAACTTGAAGGCAGATTATCTCAGCCGCCAGCAGATCTGCCCAGGGGAATGGTCCCTACACCCAGGGGTGTTTCAGGAAATTTGCCAATGTTGGATGGCCAGAGGTCGACCTACTGGCATCCAGGTTTAACAACAAGCTACAGCAGTTTGTGTCTCGAACAAGGGATCCTCTGGCAATCGGAGCAGATGCTCTGATAGTTCAATGGAACCAGTACTCCCTGGTTTATGCTTTCCCTCCGATCCCTCTCCTTGCACATTTGTTGCGCAGGATTGAAAGAGGGGTTTCCAGACATTCTGGTGGTGCCAGGCTGGCCCAGAAGGCACTGGTTCCTGGAGATTTTGAGACTGACAATAGATGGTCCTATATTCCACCCCAATTTACAGTCTCTAAACTTGACGGCATGGCTATTAAAGTCAGGGTGTTAAAGGACAGTGGCATCTCGGGACCAGTGGTGTCTGCCCTAGTCAATGCTAGAAAAGCTGTCACTAGGAAGATCCATCATAAGGTCTGGAAGACTTGTATTTGTTCGTGTGAAGCCACAAAATGGCTTCTTTGGAGATTTGTGACTGGGAGAATTCTCTCTTTTTCTACAGTCAGCTGTGGAAATCAAATTGGCTTTGAGTACAATCAGAGTTCAAGTTTCAGCCCTATCAATATTCTTCCAAAGACGTTTAGCCTCCCATTCACTGGTCTGAACTTTTGATGCAGGGGGCAACTCACTTGTTTCCCGCCATTAGGTCACCAATGTGTCCTTGGGACTTGAACTTGGTGCTGTCTGTGTTACAGAAACAACCATTTGAGCCCATCAAGGAAATTCCACTAGACTTGCTGTCACTCAAGTTAGCCTTCCCGATGACCATCACCTCGGCTAGAAGGGTGTCTGAGTTGGCGGCCCTTCCGTGCAGGGAACCATACTTGATCCTTCACCACGACAGGGTCGTGTTACGACCTGTTCCATCCTTTTTGCCAAAAGTGGTGCTGGCCTTTCATTTAAACATTATTTTGCCTTTTTTTTCTCAGGCTCGTTTGGCGCAAGAGAGATGACTACATTCTTTGGACGTTGTCCAGGCAGTCAAGGTTTATTTGTCTAGATCTATCTGTCTAGTTTCAAAGCTTCCATTGCCAATTGAGTCCATCAATTGGTCATTCAGGCCTACGGTCTGAAACGTAAAGCTCAGCCCTTTAGGGTGAGAGCTTATTCTACCAGGGGTGTGGGAACCTCCTGGGCTTTTCGCCATCAGGTATCTGTGCCTCAGATTTGTAAGGCTGCTACCTGGTCTTCAGTGCATACGTTCACAAAATTTTATCAAGTGGATGTTCGAGCAGCCAAGGATTTGGCTTTCGGCTACAGTGTACTGCGGGTTGTCGTATAAGGTCTGGCTATTTGTTTGGCAGGGTGTCTTCCTCCCCTCAAGGCTATTGCTCTGGGACGTCCCAGCAGGTAATGAATATTAGCCTAACTCTGTGTCCCATGTTGTATGAAAAAGAAAATAGGATTTTTTTTCATCATACTTGCCTGTAAAATCCTTTCCTTTGAGTACATCATGGGACACAGAGGTCCCTTCCCTCTTTTTAGGGATTCAGTGCTTGCTACAAAGCCTAAAGTACTTCCTCTATGGGAGGTGTTATATAGGGGATCACTTCCTGTCTAACCAGTGTCCATTCAACTGGAGATGAAGTATAACCTAGCATATAATGAATATTAGCCTAACTCTGTGTCCCATTAATGTACCCACCTCCCACACGGCCACTGCACATAAACAGCCGGGTGGTTCTTTCCTCGTTCTGAGTGGAAGTTCAGGAACATCCCTCAGAACGAGTGCTTGCAGTGCGGCCACATCCTGTGATCATTATGGTCACAGAATCCAGCTGAGCAGAGATCGGGATATGGGCGCTGTGATTGGCCCTCCCGATCAAGTGACGGCTGTGTCCAATCACAGCCGTCGCAATGTAAACAGACGTGTGTCTTTGACAGTTCTCCTGGCCGAGCTCGAAGAGAGCTCACTGCGGGGGGAGGTGCTGGGGGGAGGAGGAGAGAGTGGGAATCTGCAGATCTGTGACAGCTCTCTGTGCGAGGATGATTTTACACAGAGCTGTTACAGATCACCCCCAAACGGTACACCAAGCACCCTGATACCCCTGTTCCTATACACATTTCAGTGTCCTCATAAAACATCTGTCCATCATCACTGCCAACACCAAATAAACACAGATTTTGGGTTATTTTTACCAAAGAAATGTAGCAGCATCATTTTTGGTCAAAATGTATCAATAGAAATTACTTATTTGCAAAATTTTTATAACAAACTAAGAAAATAGCATTTTTAGCGTAAAAAATAAAAACCCCAGCGGCGATTAAATACCACCAAAAAATAAACTCTATTTGTGTAAAAAAAATAAAATAAAAAGCTAAAACTGTACTTTGGGTACAGCGTTGCATGACCGTGCAATTCTCATTCAAAGTGTGATGGCGCTGAAAGCTGAAAATTGGTCTGGGAAGGAGGGGGGTGAAAGTGCCTAGTATAGAAGTGGTTAAAAAAATAGGCCGGAGTGCGGGAGTGACGTTTTGGCGTCTCCCATCCTCCAAGGGCATAGTTGAGTGGGGGGGTTATTTCCTCACTCGACTTCCTGCCTATCGGGGTGATGGCATCAGATCATCTCCACCGCAACCGGATCCGACTGGGACGAGGGGTTCACCTCTCCCACCGCCTATTTTTTTTTATTTTATTTTTTTTTTTAAATTATCACTTTTTTTTTTTATATTAAGGTAAACCGCCTGCCGTTGAAAAAAGAAACTGGGTTATAGCAGCTATCTGTTGTTAAATATCGTTGTTATGGCAGCAAAGGACAGGTGTATATTGACGGCAGGTGGTCTGGAAGTGGTTAACCACTTGCCGCCCGCCCATTGTGAATAGACGTCAGCAAAGTGGTTGTCAAATCCTGACCGGACGTCATAGGACGTCCCCGGGGGAGCGTATCGCGGCGATTGTTGCGGGGTGTCAGTCTGACACCCCGCAACTACGATCTTGGTAAAGAGACTCTTTACCACGTGATCAGCCGTGTCCAATCACGGCTGATCACAGTGTAAATAGGAAGAGCCGGTAATCGATCGGCTGCTCCTCTGACGGGGGGGGGGGGGGGTCTGAATGATTATCAGCACAGCCCCCCCGAGGATGCCCACACTGGACCACCAGGGATGCCACCAGACCACCAGGGATGCGCAGCACAAGGTATGCCACCCTAGACCACCAGGGATGGCCTGTCAGTGCCCATCCGTGCCGCCTGTCAGTGCCCATCCGTGCCGCCTGTCAGTGCCCACCCGTGCCGCCTGTCAGTGCCCACCCGTGCCGCCTGTCAGTGCCCACCCGTGCCACATATGCTGCCTCATCGGTGCCCATCAGTGCTGCCTTATCAGTGCAGCCCCATCAGTGCCCATCAGTGAAGGAGAAAACTTACTTATTTTATAAAGTTTTGAAACATATTTTTTTTCAAAATTTTCCGTCTTTTTTTATTTGTTTAGCAAAAAATAAAAAAATGCAGAGGTGATCAAATACCACCTAAAGAAAGCTCTATTTGTGGGAAAAAAATGATAAAAATTTAATTTGGGTACAGTGTAGCATGACCGCGCAGTTGTCATTCAAAGTGTGAGAGCGCTGAAAGCTCAAAATTGGTCTGGGCAGGAAGGTGTTTAACCACTTGCCTACCAGGCACCAACACCCCCCTCCCATCCAGACCAATTTTCAGCTTTCGGTGCTCACGCTTTGACTGACAATTACTCAGTCATGCAACACTGTACCCAAATGAATTTGTTGTCCTTTTTTTCCCACAAATAGAGCTTTCTTTTGGTGGTATTTGATCACCTCTGGGTTTTTTATTTTTTGCGCTATAATTGAAAAAAGACCGAAAATTTTGAAAAAAGACCGAAAATTTTGAAAAAAGACCGAAAATTTTGAAAAAAAACGCATTTTTCTTTGTTTCTGTGATACAATTTAGGAAATTATAAATTTTTCTTCATAAATTTTGGCCACAATTTATACTGCCACATATCTTTGGTAAAAATAACCCAAATTAGTGGAAATTATTTGGCCTTTGTGAAAGTTACAGACTCTAAAATCTGTGGTGCGAATCATACAAAATTGATCACATCTGATGTACTGGTGGCCTATCATTTCTTGTGACCCGAACAAGCCAGGAAAGAACAAATACCCCCCAAATGACCCCTTTTTTGAAAGTAGACATTCCAAGGTATTTAGTAAGAGGCATGGTGAGCTTTTTGATGTTGTCATTTTTCCCACAATTCTTTGCAAAATGAATTATTTTTGTATTTTTTATTTTTTTTTCTACAAAATTGTCATTGTAATAGGTTATTTCTCTCACATGGCATGTGTATACCACAAATGACACCCCAAAATAAATTCTGCTACTCCTCCTGATTATTACGATACCACATATGTGGGACTTTTCCACAGCCTGACCACATAGAGAGGCCCAACATGCAGGGAGCGCCATCACGTGTTCTAGGAGCATAAATTACACATCTAACTTGTTGACTACCTATTACACTTTTGTAGGCCCTGGAGCACCAGGACAATGACACGTGACACTGACGTGGCACTGATGACAGGTGACACTGACGTGGCACTGATGACAGGTGACACTGACGTGGCACTGATGACAGGTGACACTGACGTGGCACTGATGACAGATGGTACTAATACGGGGCACTGATGACAGATGGTACTAATACGGGGCACTGATGACAGATGGTACTAATACGGGGCACTGATGACACGTGACACTGATGAGAGATGGCACTAATATGTGGCACTGATGAGAGATGGCACTAATATGTGGCACTGATGAGAGATGGCACTAATACGTGGCACTGATGACAGACGGCACTAATACGTGGCACTGATGACAGGTGACACTGATAACAGATGGCACGTGGCACTGACAGATGGCACTAATATGTGGCACTGATGACAGATGGCACTGACTACAGGTGGCACTGGGGATGGCACTGGCAGATGGCACTGGGGATGGCACTGGCAGATGGCACTGGGGATGTCATTGGGCACAGATGGCATTGGGGACAGGTTGCAGTGGTGGCAGTGGGCACAGATGGCATTTTATTTTTTTATTTTAAACTTACGGCGCTGCAGCCGTTCATCTCCCCCTCCTCACACGCTGTCTCTGTGTGAGGAGGAGGAGCGGCGCTGAGAGATGATCTCATATGTTTACATATGAGATCATCTCTCATTGGCCAGGGCGATCGCGCTGTAAACGGCCGCTGTTATTGGCCGTTTACAGTGATCTGTGATTGGCCGTGTCCGAGGGACATGGCCAACACAGAATTTCCCTGCTGCTCGCTCGTGAGCGCGCACAGGGAACGAGGAAAGGGGAGGCCGTCATATGACGGCCTCCCGGGATTTGGCATCCGCGCTGTGGCCGTCATTCGGCTACGGCCGGATGCGAAGTGGTTAAGTGCCCTGTATTGAAGTGATTAAAGAGAAAATATAATTGCAAAATGCATGAACTTCATGCAAAAACAAATCAAAATGCGGGTTTAAAAATGCAAAACTTGCCAGAAAACACATCAGCGCAGCCCGCATAGATGTGAATTTAGACTAAAGGTGAAGTAAGAGGGGAAAATGCACTGGAAACGCATCAAAAACATGCACTCAAATGGATTATTGCACATGTGTTCTATAATGCCACACTTTGAGGGAGATTTACTAAAACTGGATTGTGCAAAATCTGGTAAAGCTCTGCATGGAGACCAGTCAGCTTCCAGGTTTTATTACATAAATTCTAATATACTGCGCTACAGTGTAGCACAACACATTGTAATAATGTAACCAAGAAAAAAAGTGCTACGCTGTAAATATTGTAATACAAAGTGACTTATACTAACAACATAAATCAAAATGTCACAATATATGGATTCACTCACATGCATCAATATAACATTTCAACATACATGTAGTGAAAATAGGTGGAAGCAGTCAACTCAAAAGTCCATAAGTGGATTTGTCATTAAACAAGTCTCATATATGAGTTTACCTTTTCATCTATTTGCACTACATATATGTTGAAATGTTTTATTGATGCATGTGAGTGAATCCATATATTGTGACATTGATTTATGTTAGTCACTTTGTAGCCCTTTTTTCTTTGTTCAAGGTTTTATTGTCAAAGCTTAACTGAACAAGTGGAGCTTAGAAGCTAATTGGCTATCGTGCACAGATGCCCCAAATTCTGAGTGCTCCAGTTTTAGTAAATTTCCTTTTTGTATTTTGTTATTTTGTATAGCCTGTATCACGATAGTGTAGGCTGCTTTTGCTACATTTCTAGGACCAAGGCAAGGATTATTGTATATATTTTTATACATTAGTTACTTTCTGAAATACTATTTTCATGGCTGCTGTGCGTCTGGATCACTGAGCCAGCCATGGGTGTTGACATCAAGTGCTTTAACTTCACTCTTGTTTCACTTCCCGCATATTCTTTGTAGTGTCAAAACAACTATTGGAGGTGGATAGTTTGCTTAAAGTGATTGTAAAGGATCGTTTTTCTTTTTTTAAATAACAAACCTGTCATACTAACCTCCACTGTGCAGCCCGTTTTGCACTGAGTGGCCCCGAACATCCTCTTCTGGGGTCTCCCGGCTGCTCTCGCGGCTTCTCCCCGCATCAGAGAACCCCCTAGGAGAAGCGCTCTCCCGAGGGGGATTACCTTGTGGGCGCGCTCCCGAGTCCAGCATTTGCGTCCAGACACGAAGGCCAGACTCGGCCCCAGTGCCCGCATCTTTGGATTTGATTGACAGCAGTGGGAGCCAATGCCTGCGCTGCTATCAATCTATCCAATAAAGAGCCAGGACCCTGTAGAGAAAGGGACAGTGCGTCATCACCAAAGTGATGAAGGGGCTCAGTTAAGTAACACGGGGGGGCCAGTGAGTGGTAGGTGTTTGTTTTTTTTATTTTAATTTTTTTTACCCTAATGCATAGGATGCATTAAGGTGAAAAAACACGAAGGCTTACAACAAGTGCAAGGCAAATAGTACTTTTAGTAGTGGTTAACATTGGCAGACTACTTTTCTCTCATAATAGATTTATTTTTAAATGTGTGCTGCGCCTAAGCCTCTCGCAATGCCAGTAGCCATCACCATGCACTTGCGTTTATTACGCCTATTGATTAGTTTAGAGACTTGTTGACACATGTGACCTCTGGATCTTCCTTAGATGTGTGTTATGCATTTTTTGCTGCTGCCAAGAGTCGGCAAAGCGTTCTGTGTAATCGTCCCCAGTCTCAAAGGTGCAGTGGCTCAAGCTTGGTAATACCAGCCTTCGCTAGTAACTAAATTGTGCTGTAGCCAATAAATTAAGTTGTGTTTCATGTTCCGCAGGTCTGCCAATCACAGCCACATGATGTCCCTGTTACAGCAGCTTCTATATAATGAGTCACTTGCTCTTTCCTGGCGTGACATCATAGTGCCACTGGTTTGTCAAGTGGTCCAGACTGTCCGACCCGATGTCAAGAATGACGATGATATGGACATCCGCCAGTATGTCCACATCAAAAAAGTTAGTGTTTATAAATCATATATACAAAAATCATGAGGTAAAGTGTAAATGCTATATATTTTAAATATAAAAATTCTTTGGTTTTACATTTTTGTTCTTGATATTACACTGGATAAAGCGTGTTTTTGTTTATTCTCTGCCATCCTGGGAATTTCATAGCATTTTAGTATTTGTTCAGCTTTTACTTTTTTTTTTTACTTTTTTATATCACCTGGTATGGATATATAAAGTAACCAGTTAGATTTCTTCTTTACTCCTAAAGACTGAGTAGTCTCTGCTCTTCTTCCTCTTTCTCTTCTTCTTCTTCTTCTTCTTCTTCTTCTTCTTCTCTTCTTTTTCTTCTTCTTCTTCTCTTCTTCTTCTTCTTCTTCTTCTTTCCTTCTTCCTCTTCCTCCTCCTCCTTTCAGTGCAATATAATGGCATAAAGGGAAGAATGTGGCTGCTGCGAGCATAATAAAATCTTTTTGGTTTATCTGTGTTATGATGTGTTGACTCTACTGCACCTGCGATTCTAGTAGTTCCTGAAGATTTGCAAGTGCAGAAAAATGGTGTGCTAAGTTTTTTGGTTTCAAATGCAAAACATTTGCTTTGTGAATTGAGGAAAAAAAGCATGCATTTTTGGGCAAATTTATTAAGGCCATTTGTAGTAAATTGGACTTAATCCTGGCTTGCAGAATAGTTATGTGCAGTATTATATTGTGATTTTTTTTTTTTATGTAGCTGTATTATATACTGTATACTCCAGCACTTTAGCAGTATTGAGCATTCTCTATTTCAGTGGAATTTATCTTTAGCAGCATGTCACATTTTTTTCTGGTATGGAGAAAGCCAGCAAATGTTAAATGAACACACAGCCAAGAAGGCTGTGGGTCTGTGTTTTTTTATATTCGGAACATTGGGGATATGGAACTAGGAACTATTAATTACAGTGGTTCTAAAGACTAAAAGGTTTTTACCTTAATGCATTCTCTTCATTTAACCACTTGCCTACTGGGCACTTAAACCCCCCTCTTGCCCAGACCAATTTTCAGCTTTCAGCACTGACGTACTTTGAATGACAATTGCACGGTCATACAACACTTTACCCAAATTAAATTTTTATAATTTTTTTTCCCCCACAAATAGAGCTTTCTTTTGGTGGTATTTAATCACAGCTGGGATTTTTTTTTGCTAAACAAAAAAAAAAAAAAATGGAAAATTTTGAAAAAAAATTCAAATCATGTTTGTTATAAAATTTTGCAAACAGGTAATTTTTCTCCTTCATTGATATGCGCTGATATTGGGGCAGATGAGGCGGCACTGGTGGGGGGGGGGGGGGGGTGGGGGGCAGATGAGGTGGCACTGATGGGAGGGCAGATGAGGCGGCACTGTTGCCTACTGCTAGGTGGCACTGGCAGGGGGCACAGGTGGGCACTGAGGATCTGGCGGCAGCTCACCGTGATTGGGACAGATGTCCCTCTCACAGCCGCCGGTGAACGGCTTTTTTTTTTTTTTTTCTTCTCCTCACGCTGTCAGCGCGAGGAGAAAAAATAGCCGATTACTGGCTCTGTTAACATCACATGATCAGCTGTCATTGGCTGACAGCTGATCACGTGGTAAGGGGTCGGGATCGACCTTTACTGTGATCAGGCGAGTCTTGTAGACTCGCTGATCACAGAGCGTGCCCTGCAGGGGGCGCACAGGCCACACGGGCACGGGAGGACGTCAATGGATGTACTCCCGGCAAAGCAGGTCTGCGCTGTAGCAGTCATTCTGCTATAGCGCAGATCTGAAGTAGTTAAAGTGGATCATTACATCACCTGAGCACCACAAACCAAAAACACAATTTAATAAATTTTTAACATTTAAAGCAAACTCCCCCATCTATCCAGGTCTCCATGCTTTTATTTTGTTGAGAAATCACTTTGCAAAATGCCCCTCTAGCATTTCTGGCCATGGCCATCTTGAATAAGGGCAAATGATTCATGTAGCATTTACTTCCTGGAATCAATCTGCCCTTAATTCAGGCATGCATGCAGTAGAGTGTGCTTGGCTGAGAAAACCCCTCGTCAAGACTCCCGGGATGTATGGAGACATTTGCCTAGGCAAACCTCCATAAAGTAACTGAAGAATGTAAAAAAAGTTTAAATTAGGGGAATATAATAGGAAAGTATAACTATTTTACTAATGCTAGTAGCAAAAGGATTACAAAATAATCAATACTGATTGGGAGAGTAAAGTTCCACTTTAGAGATTGGTCAGATCTTTTCTCTTTAATAAAATTTGTATGTAGGCTTCCTGCTTTAGTGTAGAAATCCTGGAAGAAAGCCTTCCATAATAGCCATCTTTGTGCATGTGCTGGAGAAACCCACATGTACGCAGATGTGTTGTTGGGCTCAATGGGACCCGAAGCCCTGTGGGCCTGTCTGTGCACATGCAGACATCAGGGGGAGGGGGCAACACAAAGGTCATTCTTGTATAGGTGAGAGATGCAGAAGTGCTGCTTTGCAGTGCATAATTTTTTTTTTTAACTATAATACTTAGTTCTATGATACTTTAGTGGCAAAGGTCAGTTTTAGTGCAGCTCTGTAATCATTAAGATGTGCATGAGGTGAAGATGCATTACAAGGAGCCAATTGGTGCTGAAGAAGAGCATGCTGGTAGGAGGATAAAAAGTGATGAGCTCACCATTGTTCTACTTCTCTTTTCGCTGTTTAATGAAAGGCTGGGCCAGGCACAGGACAACCTGGGCTCAGAGGAAGTGAGTTGAGTAAAGCTAGCCATATAGACTGAGAACATCAAGAGGCAGAGAGAAAGCACTGCAGAGAATCTTTTGGATTGAAGCTAATATTCCAGCAAAAAGCTGGTTTTGTTTTATTTTTTAATGGACTATATGTATCTAGTTCTTGACTAGAGCTCTGTGTTTAATGAGGGGAGAATTATTTTTGAAGCTTATCTGCACAGACTGCATTTACCACAGTGAGCGTAAAATCTGTGTTTTTAATTAGAAAAATGTCAGTGGGATAGAAAATGAACACCAGCCCTAGAGACAGATGTATGCATAATGTAGTAAACCTTCTGGTCCTCCACAATATAATTTCAAATTTATATTACTTGTTGCTTAAATTTATTTGTGATTTTATATTGCTGTGTATATTGTTTGCTTTTAGATTCCAGGGGGGAAGAAGTCTGATTCCATTGTGGTAAATGGATTTGTTTGCACCAAAAATATTGCACATAAAAAGGTAATAAGATTTTATTTGTTAGTAACCTAATTGTGCGCTAGCACATAACTAGTGCTGACTGTTTTTTTTTTTTTTTTTTGTTTACAGATGAATGCCTGTATTAAAAGTCCAAAAATTTTACTTCTGAAATGCTCCATTGAATATTTATATAGAGAAGAAACAAAATTTACCTGCATTGATCCAATTGTTGTTCAGGTTAGTTGCAACTTGTTTTTCTTGCATGCCAAATATTAAACCGCGCTTTATTCATTCCGGTGATGTACAAATGATGCTAGTATTAGTCCTAGTTTGTAAATGTTGTCCCTATGGTTGTTCACACCTCCTATAGATCCGGAGTTTTAGGCGTTCATTACATCATACTCCGTCTGCAAAAGAAAATCTTTTGCACTTGATGGACCACTAAGAAAATGTTTACATTAAATAACTTATAAACCGGAGAAATCAAAGCTGAAAATATCCCTTTTAACCACTTCAGAGTCGAAGGATTTACCCACATCCTGACCATTTTTTGCGATATGGCACTGTCGTTCTAACTGACAATTGTACCCAAAAAAAATTATGTCCTCCCCCCACAAATAGATATTTCTTTTGGTGGTATTTGATCACCTCTGCCTTTTTTTTTTTTTTTTTTTTTTTTTTTTGCGCTAGAAACAAAAGGGCAACAATTTTAAAAAACAATATTTTTTTACTTTTTGCTATAATAAATATCTGAAAAAAATAAACCAAATTTCCTTATCTGTTTAGGCCAATATGTATTCTA
The DNA here is from genome assembly GCA_028564925.1 of Lithobates sylvaticus. Classification (NCBI taxonomy): domain Eukaryota; kingdom Metazoa; phylum Chordata; class Amphibia; order Anura; family Ranidae; genus Lithobates; species Lithobates sylvaticus. The sequence continues at coordinate 109,917,450 of CM053031.1, read as the reverse complement.
CATATTTTTGGTTAAATAAAATATATATATATTATATATATATATATATATATATATATATATATATATATATATATATATATATATAATTACAGAGAGAGATATAGATATAATCTCTCTCTATCTATCTATCTATATATAATTTATTAGTTAGAGAGAGTTTCCCCTCGTTCATTTTACACTGTATTGCAGCACTTCTCACTATATCACAGTTCATAAACCTAAATATCCTTTCTCCCATATGATGTTCCAAAAATGTCCCCCCTTTAACCATTAAAGTAGAATTCCATGCAAAAATAGTATTAAACATGCTCCCTCTTGACACCTATTCTAACAAACCTGTGTAAGAAAGATCTGTATACTTTCCCATTTTCAGGCCACACTGGTCCGGTCATTGATCTCTCCTGTATCAGCTAGAGGTGGCTGGAGAGCTGGAGAGGAGAGAGAGCGCTCAACTATGACTGCCAATGTCTGGGAGCAGTGACGTTACCCATAGGCTCCTATGGGTCCATCTGTTGTCTGCTCTCCCTCTCCCCTGCAGCAGCTGCTGGCTGACAGAGGGGAGCCAAATCCTATGACTAGGCTGGATCGAAATGGCCTGGAAATGGTGAAGTAATGCATATCTATCTTACACCGGTTAGTCCGAATAGGTGTTAGAGTGGGAGGGAGCATTTTTAAGACTAGTTACGATTTGTATTGAAATCTAATTTGAGGGAGACAGTTAACAAACTCCTTTATGGTAGTTGCTTTAAACCACCATCAGAGGGAGTCTTCAAATATGGAATATTGGAAATATAAAGGCTCTGTTTCCCTGTATAAAGGACGATGGGTTGATTTAGACTGGGCTCACACTGCTGCAATGTCAGACATCACATTTGATTTACACGGCACTGCTATGCAAATCACATGCCATGTCTGTGCGATGCAAGTTCAGCCTACAATCTGGCTGAATTTGCATCGCATTCGGACCAAAGTCGTGCAGGACCCTTTTTTGGTCCGCACCAGAATCGGATCACATGGGTGTTCACACCCATGTAATCCGGTTCCTGTCCGCATATCGCAGTGCGAACTGTCAATTCGAACAGATCTGGGGGTGTCATTAACTTTTGTATTGACACCTGCAGCAGTTTGCATAGGGCAGTGTGAACTGCCTGCGAGTTGTATGCGATGCAGGAACCCGTACTGGATTTGCACGGGTTCTCGCATTTGCAACAGTGTGAACCAAGCCTTGCTACAACTGGAGAGTGCAAAATCTGTTGCAGCTGTGCATGGTAGTCAATTGACTTCTAACTTCAGCTTGTTCAATTAAGCATTCACAAAAAAACCTGGAAGCATCGCAGTATCCAAAATGTCCGTAAGTGAGCAGCAGTTTTTTATAACATGTCTCTCAAACATGGGGGGGGGGGGGGGGGGGGGGTCAGTAACAGACAATTCACAGGTGGTTCACTGCATCCGTGTTCATAAATGAGCAGCATTTTGTTTATCACACCTCTTGTATGAAGCTTCAGAAAGGATGCAAATCACAGGGAGCTCATAGTATCCATAGTGTCTATAAGTTCCCGTTCACACTAAATCCGACATTCATTTGAAGTCGCATGATTTCAAAGCCACAGGTCAGTGACTTGGCTAACATCTGTGCGACTTCATGCACAGATGTCTATGCAAATGACACCTAAAAATCACAAAATATAGTGCAGGAGTCTTTTTCAGATTGGTGCTGCACTGCAAAGTCGGAGTAACACAGATTTGAGCTATTCCATTGCCGACAATGGGCTTTTTATGCGATTTGGACCTGCCAAATTGCATAACAAGTTTCACTGGTATGAACAGGGGCTAAATGAGTAGCAATCCCTTACCACGTCTCTCAAACATGGCACATCCAATAAAAGCAATTCGCAATCTACAATTTTTGCAGCTTCACCAATATGATCACATGTATATTGTATGCGGTTTGGAATAAATGGCTCTAATATTATCCATATTTGCACTATACGCCAGTGATTCTAGATGTGCACCTGGATGGGTGTAATGGAATGCTTTGCATGGCTCCATCCATTGTGTTTGAATTCTAGGAAAGGGAATTTTTGAAGAATTACGTCCAGAGGATTGTTGACGTTCGACCAACTCTGGTTCTGGTGGAGAAGACTGTGTCTAGAATAGCACAAGATATGCTCCTAGAACATGGCATAACCTTGGTCATTAATGTTAAACCGGTATGTAGACACAAGCCGACATTTATTATTTTTATTGTCTTTTGGTCTTAATGTGTTGCACTGCTACTAAAGTAATTTTGACATTTAGATTAAACCTAATAAGTAAAAAATTCTAATAAGTCTAACATTTTCTTATTCTTTGGACTAAATATCAAGTGACTGTAGATTAGTGAGGCTTTAACAAAGCATATAGAGTAATCTGTTATGTTATATTTACAATCTGCCTACCTCTGGTTCTGATCCAGCCCATTAAAGAAATGGAGGACTTCTTCCTCTTCCATTTGGGTGGACCGGATTGTAGGCAGCCGGGTGTAAACACAACAGAGTTAGTTTTACTCCTGGCTGCCCATAGAACAGAATGGGGTCTGTCCATGTCCACTCTGCATAAACTGAGCTGACACGGACCTGTCGTCTGATGGATGTCTAGTTTTACAAGTTTTCTTTTTCTTTTGCATTTCTCTAGCAAGTTTTAGACCGAGTCAGTCGAATGACACAAGGTGACTTGGTAATGTCTATGGATCAGTTGTTGACAAAACCTCGCCTTGGAACCTGTCACAAGTTTTATATGCAAGTGTTTCCTTTACCTCACAGTAAGTGTGTTTTTGTCATCCGCTATATTTGTTACCTTTTTTTCGTTTGAAATAAAAACTGAGAGCTGCAAAGTGAATGGCAATAACGAGTATACTTTTATAAAATAAGGGCCAATTCACACCACATGCAGTCCAGTGCGTTTTTTTTTCTCTCTGCATCAAAAACGCATGGATAGCAGGCTATATGGGTTTCAATAGAATAGTTCACACAAGTGTGGTCAGTTCCAGTGCGTTGCAGTTCCAAAAAAAAGTAGACGATGCTGTACTAGAACGCGGTTAAACGCATCAAAAACACACCTAAATGCAGTGGAACACGCATTATCCTTGGTCTGAAGAAAATGAGGGAAAAAGCATCAAAAACACCAAAAAAAAAAAAAAGCGTGCAGAAAAGAATCTGGAACACTTCTGGACTGCGTTTCTATGGTGTGAATTGGCTGGGAACACTGCTAAAATTAGCACTGCTATTGCAGAAATGTCTGTACTGTTAACAAGACTATGATGCAATTAATGTTAATCTTTACCTAAAAGGTAATAATTTTGTTAGATGTCGATTTTGGAATCCAGCTGTGCATATTGGCTTCAGGGCTGGTTCACACCACAAAAAACGCACTCCAGATCTGTGTTTTTGATGCTTCTCCAGATGCATTGCAGGTGCTTTTTTTTTTTTTTTCTTCTCACTGTACTGGACCAGTGCATGTTTTGATGCATTTTACCACATTCCAGTACAGTCAAGTGCGGGAAAAATGCAGCATGCTCGTTCTCTTTTTTTTTTTTTTTTTTTTCTGGAACTGTAAGGCTGCATTCACACCTGAGTGTTTTGTAGCCTGAAGCCTGAAGCTACAAAATGCTAGAGGGGGAAAAAAAAAAATACATTATTCTCTATGGAGATGGTTCACATCTCCACTCCAAAATGCCTGAAGCCCTACGCCTGAAGCTGCGAATCGCTGCGAGTAGCTTTTTGACTACTAGCAATGTTTTCATTGGTGTTCTCTACACCATTTCAGGGTCTTGATGGTACAGGAGTTTCTGCATTGGCATCTAAGGGGGCATGCTTATTTCCAGATTCATTTTAGCTGGAATTTGGCTTTTAGATGAAGGCAGTGAATGTAGCGCATATGAGCAGCTCTCTGTAAGTTGCTGAGGCATCATATAATGCTGTCTGGGCTTGACTTGCTCAAGGGCAACATGCAAACTTTGCAGTATGTGGTCTTCAAGTGCCACTTGTTGTTCCTGAATGAGGTCTATTTATAATAGAAAAAAAAATCATCTTAACAGTAAACCCAGAAGTACATCATATCTGCTATGTTTGTAAATGCAGGTTTTCAATGCATGGCCTTAGAATAGCTGGCAGGGCAGAGTTGAACATAGTGAGGACAGGTCAATTCCTTCGTGAGTGATGTATGCATCAAAGATGGTTTTCCGCCTTTTACTCATCTGCTTGTGCTGGTATGCATTTTAAACATGTACCAGCTTTGTGTAGGCAGCATTTTCAGAGTATGGTCTAGTTTTTAAGGTTTATTCATAAAAAAAACAGAACAAAAAACAAAAAATGCCATTTTATTAAATTTGTAGTACTTGTTCATGTGGTCACGACTGTGTTTTTAGTATGTTTGTACATAAATGTTCTGAGTGGCAGACTGAGTTCAATCAAAGAAGTAAATAAAAGATTAAGAAGGGCCCATGGCTTTCTTAAAAAAAATAAAAATAATAAAAAAAAAATGATCTAACCTTTTTAGATTCTGTAGTTAGGCCAGGTCTCCCTAACATGACATTAGACCCCTTGGGCAACTCCATAGAAAGCTGAACCCCCTTCCTATAATTTTTCAGATGAACTTGTTATTTTAAAAGGAATACCAGAGCTATGGACCAGACTGTAGTAAATTTAAAATCCAGCTATTATAGTAAATTGGTCCCAAAATAACGCTCTGCTAAGCAATAATGCCACAGTTTTAGAAGTCCTAATCCTCAAATTAAATGCCATCGCTGATGCATGAATTGTTTGTGTTTTCATAATCTTAATTTTGCTTGTGTGCAGATGAATCCAAAACACTGATGTTTTTTGAAGGATGTTCACAACATCTTGGCTGCACAATTAAGCTACGTGGAGCCTCAGAATACGAGCTGGCACGTGTCAAGGATATAATCGTCTTTATGGTTTATGCGGCATACCATTCCCAGTTGGAGATTTCCTTTCTTATGGACGAGTTTGCTATGCCACCAACACTTCCTAAAAGCAGCTCCTTCCGATCCCTCATTGAAGGTCATGAAGGAGATGGAAGTCAGAAAGATCTGTTTAATGGAGAAGAATGCAGTGGTATTAATTGGGAATCAGACCGGTTCTCGGACCGATTACATGTGATAGCAGAGTCCCAGTCTTCTGATGATGCTGAATTGCTAGACCAATCATATTTTGAGGATACTGGAGAACTGGAGAGCAAGAGTTTTGATACCTCTTCCATGATCCATCAAAACCCATCCAGGGTGATGTCGTCTTCATCACTTTTATCTTCTGTGTCAATTGAACCTGAGCTCTTCACTCAGATGTGTCAAATACCTGGTATTTCAAATGATGATAACTTTGAACTTCATGACGAGGAACTAGAAGAGCCCAAAAATCCACATCAAGCCTTCAGAGATCCTTTACAAGACGACTCTGGAATGTATATAACAGAGGAGGTTGCTTCCACAGATGATAGGCTGAAGGCACACTCTATAGCTTTTAAACAGGAACTGAAAGATGTGATTCTTTGTATTTCTCCTATTGTTTCTTTCAAGGAACCATATTTGTTAATGGAGAAGGGCATGCGTTGTCCTACAAGAGATTATTTTCCAGAGCAGGTTTACATATCCCCATTACTTAATAAGGAAATGAAAGAATTGGAGAGTAGAAGGAAAAAGCAACTGTTGCGTGAACTGTCAACCTTTCAAGGCACAAATGAAAATGTCCAGGGAAAAGCTATTGTAGTGTTACCATCCCATGAGCTGTTAAACACAAGAATTTCAGAGCACTTAGGAGACAGTCAATCCCTAGCTAGAATCCTAGCAGACTATCGAGCGAGAGGAGGTAGATTAAGGCAGAAGGATGTGGACCCATTTGTACAAACTACAGGGACAGCCAGTGGATTAAGTAAAACAGAATCCAAGCATGACTCGGAGGAGGACAAAGTATTCAATCAGCTTGAATTGACCTGGAACTCGAAGGTATCGTTTTTGCGCAAGTTATTTTTACCTGAGTTGCCTTTTTATCTTCATGTATCTATTTAGCTTATAAAATGTATATATGTGCACATGTTTCATTTCTAGCTCCTGTCCAACTAGTTTGTGCAGAATTAGGCTGGCTTCACACTGCCATACTGCAGTTTGCCTGCAGCACAGGTGTACCCATGACTTTTGTGAGGTTAACCACTTAAGGACTGAGCCTCCTTTCTGAGATTTGGTGTTTACAAGTTAAAAACATTTTTTTTGCTAGAAAATTACTTAGAACCTTCAAACATTTTATATATATATATATATATATATATATATATATATATATATATATATATATATATATATATATATATATATATATATATATATATATATATATATATATTATTATTTTTTTTTCTAACAGTCTAGAGAATAAAATGGTCATTGGAATGCTTTCTGTCACCCCGTATTTGCGCAGCAGACTTGCACTGTTCTTTAAGCATGACAGGACCTCTTAAATATGAGATCTGGTGTCAAAAAGACCTCAGACCTCAGATCTCATATTTACACTAAAATGCAATAAAAAAATAAAATTTAAAATGAAATGTCATTAAAAAAAAATTAGCTTTAGGAGCTATGGGCTTCAATGGTATGGAGACGGGTGGGGGCCATCTTCCCCCTCACTCGTCTCCATACCAAGCCAGGGAGCGGACCCGATCGACCACCGGCGGCTCCGGTAAGCGCCGTCGATTTTAAAAGTGATCTTGCGGCAAATCCGCCACAGAGACCACTTTTATCTGAAACCGGACTGCTCACTGAAGAAGAGGATATGGTGGTTATGGTAGCTAGCTGCTGCCATGACAACGATATCCCTCTTCAGAGTGCTGGCGTATATATCGGTGTGAGCCGGTCCGGAAGTAGTTAACCTGCAGTTTCTCATAGACTTTCTATTAGGTGTGGTGTGTTTGGATCGTTTTTGAAAGAGAACCAAAAATGCAGCATGCAGGACTTCTGGTGCACTTTGAGAAAATGCACTAAAATCCCACAACCTAATATTCTATGGGAAACCGGGGGTTAACCACACGAAAACTGCAGTAACACCCACGCTGCAGCCAACCCATAGCGTGGCAGGGTGAAGGCTATGTATAAGGTTTGATCTTTATCCAAAGCTTATAGTATTCTATTGGTGTTTTACAGAGCTATGCAAAGACCTGTAATAGAATATTCTACTAGAACGCACTTGAGTCAGATTTTAAACCACATATCTACATCATGCTTATATTGATACTAGCATGAGATATGAAATATATTGTGTTTTTGTTTTTTTTTTTTTCTTGTGTAAATTGACAGACTATTTAGGCATTCAGCTTATCAAAGGATCCTCTGGTAGACTAAAAAGCTTGTCCAATACTGATTTCATTAAACATTTCACCTTTCACTTTCTTCTTTGCTGCTGTTCTGTTCTAATTAAATTGTTAGCAACGTTCTATGCAATTACTGTTGAACAAAATGTTGAAGAAAATGTTTGCATAATGTATGTTTTGTATGTTGGAACTTTCTGGCTAACAAGTTTACAGGCACTGAATAGCATATTTGTTATTTCTATTTTGTAAATGTAGACTGGCCCAGAATAACTTCTGTTATCAGCATGTCCCCCCCCCTATCCTCTTGTGTTCCACTAGGAACTGTACTAGCATTCTACTGGGATTCATATAGTTTCTACAGCTCTGCGTAGTTAGTACGAACTGATATTTATTTGTTTTTTCAGTCAAGACTTCTTTATTGTTGCTGGAACTTTCTCTTTTATAGCAGCTTTCTAGTGTGGTCATATGCAGCCCGGATTTTGAAGTATTGTGCCCCGCCACCACTGGACTGGTCTTGCAGGGATAGCCTGGAAGTGACCGTCGGCCAATGGGTTCTGTGTAGGGTGCCTCCCAGACTCCATTCTGGCAACACTATCTGTTCCTGCTGTTTGTTTTTGTTTTTTCTGCAGAAAAACCCCAAGGCAGCAAAAGCTTTCCCTTTGCACCCACTTTTCGCTCACGGGCAGGTACTTTGCGCTTCTTGGTTGCTGACTCTGGAACCTGGAGTGGAGGGATGGCAGGAATGGCATTTATTGGAACCAAAAGACTATATATTTTCTTTCCTGCAGCAGCTGAAAGCCTGCTTCCCCTCTCCTCCCTCCTGCCAGCATACAGTTGATTGGTTTCACTAAATGCCAGCCGTTCTTTCCAGGTCCTCTTTCTTCTGTTGCCCAGCCCCCCCTGTGTGCTCCCTTGCAACTCCCCCCCCCTCGGTATTGCTGCCGGCTCCCCTCCATTTCTCTCCTTCTGGGCGGGAGATGTTTCAGGATGGAGAGCAGGGGAAGGGGACTGTATATGTGTTCTTCCTTTTCTGAATTAACACAACCAGTGCAGTGCCACGCTTCGGCTGCAGTATATATAAGTGGGGAGAGGGGAGCCAGGCCCATCTTAATGGTGTTGGATAGTATCTTCCTTAATGTCCTGTTCACTATTCCGAGGCTAAGTTCCATTTGAGAAGGATTGCTTTCCTTGCATAAAAGGCTGTATAGAATACAAACTGTTTTTTAGCCTGTGTTTCCAATGTATCTACAATTGCCTAGTGGTAGTGGGTCACAAGGGACTTTAAGTTTACCAATAGAGTTGATCTCAGCCACTACCCCTCTCCAAAAGGTCTGGAGGTGTTGGCAGGACCATATAACATGGAAGAAGGATCCCCTCTCTGAGGTACATTTAGGGCATATGGGGCTCCTGTCAGGGTATATAGCGGCCAGGCGGTCACCAGCCTTGGTGCTGAAATGCATTTTTTGTGATATACTCCCAGATCCTGCTTTTATCAGGTAGGGTGTCCTTTACATAGATCGCCTTCCTAGGACAACTTATCACTTATCACTTACAACTTATCACTACACTTGAGCCATATGTTCTGCAGGTCTTTCTAACCAGCGGCTTTCTAGGCATGAGACTAAAAGGGGTTGTAAAGGTTCGTGCTTTTTCACCTTAATGCATCCTATGCATTAAGGTGAAAAAACATCCGACAATACCGCCCCCCCCCCCCCCCAGCCCCCTGTTTTACTTGCCTAAACCTGTTCAACTGCTGCGTTTGCCCCTGATCTCCTCTTCGCCGCTCAGCCTGGCCGTTGATTGGCTAGAGTGGATGGATTAAAAGCAGCGCAGCCATTGGCTCGTGCTGCTGTCAATCACATCCAATGACGTGGCGCACCGGGGGGCTGGGCCAAGTGATACAGTTAGCGGCTATAGGCGCCAGCTGTATCACGGGATCGTGCTTTCAAGAACTATAACAAACATGCGAGAAAGCTCGCATGAAGGTGCTTGGTTCTTGCAGGGAGGAGCCGAGACAGCCGCTGAGGGACCCCAGAAGACCAGGTTTGCGGGCACTCTGGGCAAAACGAGCTGCACAGTGGAGGTAAGTATAACATGTTTGTTATTTAAAAAAATAAATAAAAAATTTGCCTTTAACAAAACCTTACGGTTCAGAATAACGAACATTGCTATATGCAGCATTCAATGAATCCATTTTAATTGTAATGCTTTGTGGTTTGTCCTCAGATTGATTGTCTTAGCACATTAAACCACCAGAGGCTCTGTGTCCTGTTCAGCAGTTCTTCCGCTCAGTCTAATAATGCACCAAGTGCCTGCGTCAGTCCGTGGTAAGTAGTTCTCTTAAAGTATAACTAAAGACAAAACCTTTTTCTTTTTTTGAGTGGAGAGTGATTAGAACCCTGACAGTTTGTATTGCTGTCTGTGCTACTGTTAGGGAGATTTACCTTTTTCGATTTGTCTTGTTTACCATTATCATTGAAAGTGAAAGTAATGCTGCGTACACACGGTCTGAATTTCCGACAACAAATGTTCGATGTGAGCTTGTTTTCGGAAATTCAGACCATGTGTAGGCTCCATCGGACATTTTGTTGCAGGAATTTCCGACAGCAAAAATTTGGGAGGTGGATCTCAAATTTTGCGACCACAAAATCTGTTGTAAATTCCGGTCGCGTGTACACAATTCCGACGCACAATTCCATGCATGCTCGGAATCAAGCAGAAGAGCTGCACTGGCTATGAACTTTAATTTTTCTCGGCTCGTCATGCGTGTTGTACATCACCACGTTCTTGGTGATCGGAATTTCCGACAACATTTGTGCGACTGTATGCAAGACAAGTTTGAGCCAACATCCGTCGGAAATAATTCCATGCACATTTTTTTCTGCTTCTTTAAGCTAAATAGTGTTATCCTATGTGTCCATGCACACTAAATTTTGAGCTTTTTCTTTCCTTTTACTGCAAAAACGCTAATGCTGCTAAAATGGTACTACAAAAAGTTATTACCAGAGGTTTTTTTTAGGGTTTTTTCAGCTTAAAAAAAAAAGTGCAAGAGTGCATGGATCCTAAAGAAAAGCCTGTATTTTGGGTTGTCCTAAGAAAAGTAATAGAGGGGAAATCTTCCAATGGGGACACTAGTTCTGGTGGCCTGGGGGTTCCCAAGGAATTCCTTTAATTTGCAGGGATTTCTTCTCACTTCCTCTTTGGCTATGGGACAGGAAATGAAGGAAAATCTCTGCAATAGGCTACAGATGGTGGAAAAAAAATGTCATAGGGGTTATAACCCTCCCTTACGCCAAAATGGAAAAAAAAAGTTTTGCCTGTAGTTCTACTTTAACTACGCTTTTGTCCTAATTTCTTTTGTTGAATGGGAGTAGCTTTTAGTCTTTCCCCCTTAACTGGATGGTTGTACTTCTTCTCATTTTATGCAGGGTTGTCACAATGGAGTTTTATGGTAAAAATGACTTGACGCTGGGTGTGTTCCTAGAGAGATACTGCTTTAGGTGAGTTGTCGTATTTACATTTAATGAAAGAAACCACTGATCTTTTAACATAGCATGTTTTTTGATGTTTTTGTCATACGTTTTAGGCCTTGTACAACCTAAGCTTTAATAAGCTGCTTTTTGGGGAGGGCTGGCTTTTTTTTTTTTCTCGCAACCTCCAAACACCCCTCCATGTTAGCCCATGTGTCCATGCAGACATGAGCATTTGAGTCTTTTTTTTTTTTTTTTAGGTAAAAAAAACACCACTACCAGGGTGTCCATTTTTTGCAGAAAAATTTAAATGCGCATAATCGCTAGGTGGGCTAAAAGCTTGAACGTTCAATCATTAAATTGCTAGAATAAGTTGTAGTTCTGTCCATTGACATGAATAATGCCCAGATGCTTGACACGCCTAAACACGTTTACATGGGTCAAGCTATTTTTCCAGCCAAAACACTGCTGCCAGGAGGAAGGGCATGTACCAGAGCTGGGCAAATGCCATATGTGCATGGGGCCTAAATATTAGGCTTGCTAAATCTAGCTTATTTGTTTTTGTGAATATGAGTTTACAAATAAGTAAGATTACATTACTTTTTAGAAACTGTCCTGTCTTCCACATTTTGGTGAATTTACTCCCAAAAAAGGATAGTCTTGTGCTGGTATTAGAGGGAAATATATTGTAGATGTTGGTATAGTCATCTCCTCCTTAAATAATTCTGTGCCCTGACAGTTTTTTTTTGTTTTTGCATGCTTTTTTGATGTAAGATTGCAGTGAAAAACGCATGATATTTATTCCACAATTTCTATAACCTCATATATTGGAAATAAAAATGCAAAGTAGTTTTTCTTGTAGTTGGCTTGCTTTTAACTAGTTGGAAATAATACAGCCGTGTAGGCTAGAGTGCGCCTCTGTTTTAGAAATTGGCATAGTTTTGAGTATTGAAATTGAACTGCGTTCTTTAAAGGCCAACTCCCGTAAAAATGCTTATATGCAGTGGGGCTGCACCCACGTTGCAAGAATTAACTACTTGTTTAGTCTAGCAGACTGAAGCATTTTACTTCTAAATAGTGAAAAATCTTGCGAGCTACCATCAATGTATACCGATTTATTTTATTTTTTTATTTAATCTAGACAGCTGCTAGCACTGATCACATCCCATATGACCACGCAAACTAATAAAATACAGAGAAGTGCTGCGCTATCTTAATCTTGGCATGTGATAACCACAAAAAATGTTATATTTCCGTGTGTACTTCCACAAATCGGTGTAAATTATATACTTAAAGTGGGGTTGCGGGCTTAAAAATCATAAAAAAATTGAAAAAAAATTAATTGGGGAAAAAAAAATTTTTTTACTCACCTCTAAATGCCTGTTGCTAGGGGGTCCCTCGTAGTCTGCCACCTTCATTGCCTGGGCTAAACGTCACTTCCTGTAGGCGCCGCACAGTCATCTGGGACCTGTCATGTGTCCCAGATGAGTGAGCGTCGAATCACGGCGCCGCTCGCACATGCGCAGTGGGTGCCCGGCTGTGAAGCCGCAGCCGGGTTCCCACATTAAGAATGCCGGTGCCGCAAGTGGAGCGGGGAACGAGGGGGGGGTCTCGCTCCCCCGCATCGCTGGACCCCAAGACAGGTAAGTGTCCGATTTTATTAAAAGTCAGCAGCTACAGTATTTGTAGCTGCTGACTTTTTTAATTTTTTTTTTTGTTGGCACTCCTCTTTAAGAATGTATTTTAAATATTACAAACGTATACAATACATAAAGTGCCGTAGTGACAAAGTGACTCCCCTAGGGCAGGGGACAGGATGGTGCAGGAGAAAGAACGTTCTTAGCACGGAAAGGACACACTAGTTTAGCGGTCACAGCGCTTTTCGCTTGGTCTGTAAAGAGTGGTGAATGGAAGCACCCACTAAAAGTGAGTAGCCTATTAAAGGGGCTGGTGTTTTGTATAAATAAAATAGTTTAAACAATATCACACTATCTAGTTTCCTCTGTTATACTTGTATGTGGAAAACGTACCAGCAATCAGCCCAGGATCCCAGTACAGACACTGAACCCAGAGGAGGTTCATATGCGTGTTTCGACTAAACGCTCCAAGGTCGTACGCTCTAAGGTGAGCGCATACTCTGAAGGGGGGAGCACCTGAGTGTACACAAGAACACGCTTGTTATCACCAATATTCTTTTCATACATCATGGGACACAGAGTCAGGCTAATATTCATTACCTGCTGGGTTATACTTCATCATTAGGTGAATGGACACTTGTAGACCAAAGGTCTTCAGACAGGAATTGATCACCTATATAACCCCTCCCATACAGGAAGTACTTAAATTTTTTAACAATGTCTGCAAGGTGGATGGCACGGTTTGTTTGAGCTCTCTGAGCTCCAGGTCTCTAGTCCCACAAATGGTTCCAAAATTAATCAAGGGATTGACCGATCGGATCCATTTGATACAGGCTTTTATGCTTAGATAAATGGTACCTGAGCCTCGCAAAGAAGATTCAAGATCCTGTGAGGTTTTGCCTGTAATGTGGCCTTCGGGCGCTGGACCCTGCGGAGTGGAAATTCTGGACACTACAGCGCTAAGGCATTTCCTGCAGTGTGCTGTACAGGTCCAAGGGAGTGGACCCCAAACATGAAAAGGGTACCCAGTCCCTGAAGGTCCAAGTGACAGGAACCCGCCGTGAAGGGTGAAGATTGGGCCCTTAGTTTCTGGCATTTTTTTACCTGTATTCGGCGCAAATGCGCCGTAACCTTTATCTGGGCGCACGAAGATCCGTGTCGCATGCGATTTACTGTCACGCCGGTCGCCAGGACCGCGCACATGTGCACGCACAGAACGTTCTGGGTGGTGGAGTGCCCGGCAGATCAGTCTGCTTCTGAGCAATCTGGACAAGAAGATATCCAGTCCCAGAGGCTTTTGATCCTGACTCTGACCAAAATGGTTCGTTCTGCCTTTAAGTTGCCTCTTGCAGAGGTGACTGAGCTCCCCCCTGGTCCTCTTTGGGATCTCTGAGGCCTTTTCAGGTCGCAAAGACTTTCCCGCTACACCCCGTTAGAACCGGTGTTGTACACTGATTGGGAACATCCTGACAGGACTTTTGTTCCCCCTAAGAGGTTTTCCCTTTTATATCCCATGGATAAAAAGTTTGTTAAAAAATTAAGCATGCCAGCCGTAGATGCAGCAGTCTCTTCTTTAAACAAGAACTTAATTTGTCTGGTAGAGAACGCACAGGGCTTGAAAGACCCTGTTAACAAAAAATTGGAGTTATTAAAGGCTTCCTTTTTCTTTCAGCCAGTTCAGCTATTCAGCCAGCTGTTGCAGCAATTGGTATTAGCCAATCCATAAAGGATTAGGTCAAACAGCCTGATAGGCCTAACCAGGAGGGTGATCTGCCTGAAAGTAAGACAGATATTCCTTGACCGCTGTGTTTTTGCTGTTGATGCTTTAAAGGATTCAATACAGCAGGTTTCTCATCTGGCTCTCTTGTCTGTACATATGCGCAGACTTTTATGGCTTAAGAACTGGTCAGCCGAGCTTCCTTGTAAAAAGTTATTGGCAGATTTCCCATTTCATGGGAAACGTTTATTCGGTGATCACTTGGACAAATATATCCAAAAGATTTTTAGAGGGAAGAGTTCTCTACTTCCTGTGAAGAAATGTACCAGATGTCCCTCGTTTAAAAACCCAGGGACTGCTTCCTCAAATGTCTCAGCATCACGGTGGTTCCGCCACCAACAGGGCTCTAGGTCCAGGGGCAAGCCACAAGGCCAGGGCCAGAAAAGGCCCTGGGTCCAAAATTCTTCTAAACCCAGCACAAAGTCCTCCTTTTTGAGGGGACGCCCCTACTCCATCGGGTGGGGGGAAGGCTGCTGCGGACAACAATTCAGGACGAGTGGGTCACCTCAATTCTATCTTGCGGTTACAAGCCGGAGTTGCGGGGGTTCCCCCCTCAGAGGTTTCTAGGATTCAGCAGTCCCTCGGATCCTCCAAAAAGAAACTTATTGCTTCAGGCACTACATTGTCTAGTGCATCAAGGAGTGATGTAGAGGTTCCTGTATTCGAAAGGGGCACAGGGTTTTACTGAAACTTGTTTACAGTTCAGAAACCAAACGGGGACACGAGGCCCATTTTGGACCTAAAGTCCCTGAACAAGTATCTATTGAGCCAGTTCTTTTGGATGGAGTCTGTCTGCTCAGTAGTAAACTCACTCTAGAGGGGAGGCTTTCTAGCCTCCATCGATATAAAGGCCACGTATTTACACGTACCTATCTTTCAGCCTCATCAAAGGTTCCTACGTTTTGCAGTAGAGGAACGTCCTTTTCAGTTTGTGGCTCTACCCTTTGGGCTTGCTACAGCTCCCCGGATGTGCACACTTTTAAGGGCCAAAGGGATCCTGTTGCTCGGGTATCTGGACGACCTCCTGCTCAGAGATCACTCATTAAAGGCTCTAGAACAGATCATAATATACATAGTTCAGTATTTAAAAAGATTAGGCTGGATCATAAATGCCAAAGTTAGCCTTGAGACCAGCTCAAAGTCTTAAGTATTTAGGTCTGATCCTAACACGGTCTAAGCAAGAGTATTCTTGCCACCTGTAAAGGTTCTATGCCCTGAAGGATCAGGTGCGTCAGATAAGGGGCATCAGACAACCCTTCATTCGGCTCTGTATGAGTCTTCTAGGGAGGATAGTATTCTCCTTTTGAGGCAGTGCCCTATGCCCAGTTCCATTCCAGGCCCTTACAACAAGACATCTTGTTGGCTTGGAACAGAGGAAGAAAGGCCCTGGATTATCCAATGTGCTCATCTCCTCATGCATGCTTAAGCCTAAACTGGTGGTTGCAGGATCAGAACCGTCAAAAGAAAAATCCTTTCTCCCGATAACTTGGAGAGTACTGACTACGGATGCCCGTCTCTCAGGCTGGTGAGTGACCATAGACGGGCTCACAGCTCAGGGGAAATGGTCAGGGACAGAGCAGACCCTGCCCATCCACGTCCTAGAATTACGGGCAGTACGTCTGGCCCTACGGTCCTGGACGGTGATGCTTCAGGACTGCCCCATCAGGTTTCAGTCAGACAATGCCATGGCAGTGGCCTATATAAACCACAAGGCGGTACCAGGAGTCATAATATTTAAGGAGTGTAATATATAAGATACATTTTTAAGTAATCTAGTTTACAGTGATTTGTGGAAGTACACATTAAAATAGAAATTTATTGTGGTGATCACATGCCAAGATTAAGATGGCGCAGCACTTTCCGCTGTATTTTAATGAAGCATTTTACTTGCCTGACCCTCCACTCACTTAGCAGATGGTGTTTCCCCATGCTCTGGCGGTGGACTGTCCCTTGGCATCCTCATGTCCAGTGCAGGGCTATGGACTCTGTATCAGTCTTGATGCTGTGAAGGACCTTAAACCGCTGGGGTGCAGGGGAGAAGATGCTACCAAGACCAGTCTAGCAGTGCGGCGGAGCCTGCAGGAATGGAGGATCAGGTAAGTAAAATCCCTTTTCTTATTCCCTTAGACCTAGAGTTCAGTTTGTGCTCAGACTATGCACACTAAAGTATTTATTCTGAATAAGCAGTAAAGGCACTTGTAAACAAGCTATCTTTGACCTCTGTAGGTGAAAGGATAAGGAGTCTTTACTAAAAAGTTTTCATTCTGTTTTGCCCCCCCCCCCCCCCCAAGCAGGTGTAGCCCAGGCTGCCTCTCCAAAGTGCTATACTTGGACTTCCTTAAGAGAAGATCTGTGTACAAGCCCCATAGAAGTCTTTGTGACCAAACTGCTCAAGTGTGGACATTTCATCAAGAAGCTTGTTAAGGAATGTAAACAATGCTGCTGATATTGGAGTGAGATTTAGATGAATATAGCAATTTCAGAAGGGAAGGTAGGCTATACCTGCATAAGGGGGTGGTAGCAAAAGTGCTATTAACAAAGGCACTGAAAGCTTAGCTCTTTTCCTTACACTTCACCAGAATTTTGTCAGGCTGTCAAAAAGCTTCATGCAGAAGGCCATACAGAGGCCATACAGCATGCAGACCCTGCACATACAGCCATTTATTTTGATGAATTTGAAGATGCAGCTGTATGCCGTCATGCACCAGGGGTTGTATAAAGTACCCACACGCACACAGATGTATGCCGGGCAAACAGTGTACTTTATAAAAGAAGTTCGCGCAATGATAGCTAAGAGTGTGTGATAGTAAATCTGAAAAGCAATATGGATAATGACCAGTAGTCGGCGTTGGTACTAGTGAGAGGTGATGATCAATCAATAGAAATAAAAATAAATAAATATATAACATACGTGACTAACAGTGTAAATTACACATATAAATAAATATACACATCTATGTGACTATCATTAAATATAACAAATATTTAAAGTGTCATGTGCATAGAAACCTGATAAACTGTGCATCAAATTGTGCGACAAGCAATGTGCATAAAATGGTGTAAATCCGTGACTGGTATAAAACAAGTAAAAAACAGCACGAAATTTAAGGTTAAGGAATCAATAAAAATATATATATAAATATATTAAAGGAATCAATGATAAAAATAAAGTACCAATTGTGAATAAGTGATGGAGTGATTAAAAAAAATATATAATAAGTTCATATGGTCCCAGAATGGATAAAAATATATATAAATACAGCAGAGTCCAAATTGATCCGTCCGATCCTGTTAGTGACCTGCTGTGTGGTCAAACACAGCCGTCTCGTGGATCCTACAATAATAAATTTAATGCTTGTAGGATCCACGAGACGGCTGTGTTTGATCACACAGCAGGTCACTAACAGGATCGGACGGATCAATTTGGACTCTGCTGTATTTATATATATTTTTATCCATTCTGGGACCATATGAACTTATTATATATTTTTTTTAATCACTCCATCACTTATTCACAATTGGTACTTTATTTTTATCATTGATTCCTTTAATATATTTATATATATTTTTATTGATTTCTTAACCTTAAATTTCGTGCTGTTTTTTACTTGTTTTATACCAGTCACAGATTTACACCATTTTATGCACATTGATTGTCGCACAATTTGATGCACAGTTTATCAGGTTTCTACGCACATGACACTTTAAATATTTGTTATATTTAATGATAGTCACATAGATGTGTATATTTATTTATATGTGTAATTTACACTGTTAGTCACATATGTTATATATTTATTTATTTTTATTTCTATTGATTGATCATCACCTCTCACTAGTACCAACGCCGACTACTGGTCATTATCCATATTGCTTTTCAGATTTACTATCACACACTCTTAGCTATCATTGCGCGAAATTCTTTTATATATTTATCTCTATTTTGTGTATTTGTGAACACGCCACATTTTGCCGCACAGCACTATCATTTTCTTATTTTAGACTATCTGAATACTCCAAGTAGCGCGAGGGACACATATTTACACAAACAGTGTACTTTGTGAGCATATGGGCGTGCAGGTTCTTTATGCATCCTTGGCGCATAACCACGTATAGCCGCATCTTCGAACTCATTTCAATGGGCAGCCATACACAGCAACTGTGAGTCCTGGGAGAGTGATTACGCAGGCTCTGCATAAAGTATGGCCCTGTACGGCCGTTTGCATAAAGACACAATGTAAATGGAAGATTTCAAAGCGGTTAGGAATTGTCTGTAAGGACTTCATAGTCATTGTTGGGGTTATTGAAAATTAATTACTTCACAGTACAAGCAGCTAGAGAGGTCAAGTATGGATTGTTTTCAATGTTCTTTTACTGCTTGTAATGAATATGTAAATGCTTTGCTGTCCTTTATTTGAGCACAGTTGCACTTTACATTTAAGTTCTGTAATAGGTGATAGGCTGTCATAAATTCATTTGGTGAAAGAAAAACCTTATAATATGGCTTTTTGGTAGGTCATTTTGCCAACCTTGTGACCGAAAAAGTGATTTCTAATTCCTTTCTTTCTGTGACAATTGTTCTTGCAGGCCATCCTATCAGTGTCCCAGCGTGTTCTGTGATACCCCCATGGTGCACCACATAAGGCGCTTTGTCCATGGAAATGGTTGTGTACAGATCCTACTTAAAGAACTGGATTCCCCTGTGCCTGGATACCAACACACCATTCTCACTTATTCATGGTGTAAGATTTGTCAACAGGTATACATGACATCCCTCCAACCTGAGATTTATCTCCCAAATTAAAATTGCTCATCATGATGATTGTAATCTCTAATGATCGGGGCCCACTGATTCCTCATGTATTGAATTGTATTGTAACTGTACTGTCTGCCTCATGTTGTATAGTACGGCACAAACTGTTGGCGCTTTATGAATCCTGTATAATAACTCATTAATTTGGATCCTATGCCCACAAATTGGAGGTGGTGAAACCTTGCTGATTGAACAAGTGCCCATCATGGGCAATTCTACTTTTTTCAAGACTGGTTCAAAAATATAATATTTCCAAATCTCTGCTTCGCTCAGTTACCTCAGATGCTACCACTGCCTTAACTAGCCCTCCATTGTGGCACTACTCCAGAGCAGATCTTTGTCTCCATAAGCTTTATCTCTTGTTTTCTTTCTCTCTCCTTAAATGTTTCTCTTGAAAAACTTATCTAAGAAAACCTTATGGAAACGGTAGTCTGTTCAGAACCACTAAGATGTTTGCTTCTTAATGGACACAAACACACACACAAACACACACACAAACACACACACAAACACACACACAAACACACACACAAACACACACACAAACACACACACAAACACACACACAAACACACACACAAACACACACACAAACACACACACAAACACACACACAAACACACACACAAACACACACACAAACACACACACAAACACACACACAAACACACACACAAACACACACACAAACACACACACAAACACACACACAAACACACACACAAACACACACACAAACACACACACACAAACACACACACAAACACACACACAAACACACACACAAACACACACACAAACACACACACAAACACACACACAAACACACACACAAACACACACACAAACACACACACAACTTTTTTGTTTTCTGTTTTGAGGCTATTTTGACATCCATCGCTTTCATGACATCGCTGATAGTAGTCTTATCAGCATAATGGCATTTATTTTTAGTATTTGTTTAACACTGACATTACTCTGGCTTTTTAGAGGGTGCATAGAACCCATCGCATTTGTCCCTGTCCTTGATAGAGCTCACAATCAAAGTACCATACTTTCTCATAACATCTTTTTTGTTCTGCTTCTTGCTTTGCATTGCTACCTAATGGCTTTTCTTTACTTCTCCTTGCTTATCTAGGATTTTTCCGACTCTTAACTTAAGCCCAAAAAAAGAGGAAGCACATCAAAATGTTATGCTTTGACTGAATATACATTAAATGTTCTTTTCGTGATTCTTTGCACTAGGTGCATGTACCTTTTTTTTTTTTTTTTTTTTTTTTAAGTAGGCTGATCTTTCTTGAATCAAACCCGCAAGCAGCTGCTGAGGAGTTTGCTTATTTGCACTGATATACTAATTCTCCTCCTTTACCATTTAGAGACCAACCTCTACCACCATCTACTTTACAAGCCCTGATAAATGGCATGCATTTTGCCACCCCCAAAAGCATTGTATACACAGTATTGATTGGACTGTTTTTTTTTTTTAATTTATTTTTAATATTGTAAACAAGACCATTATCTTGGGAAGTGCCACTCATCTTCAATCAAAACTGTTTGTGTGGAATTTTCAGTAATGAGTGGCATGTCCAGTTCTTAATGCATGACCCTTTACTTGGTTTTAATAGTGTGCTGTTTAAACTGTACTAATATCCTTGGTCAATAGATGTGAGTTTTTTAGATTCATGGTTATTGCAATAAAACCTATATTTGTTTAAAATTTGTACTAGTGCCCTTAGTACGAAGCCTTAAAAGTCCCAATTTTACTGGGAATGTTTTATTCCAATTTGGATTCACTTTGATGTTTTGGGGTGTGGCATCGCACTTTCATTCCTTGACCTGGTTTGTAAATTTGTAAATTCCTAATTTTCTAACTTACCCTTAATGCATATCTACACACCCAATTCCATGCAATCCTGTAGTAATTCATTTCAATCTAGGTTCCAATACTACCAAATCACCGTTTCAGTTACAGTATTCTCTAACTCGTAGGCTTTACTAGTTCTGGACAGTAAATAGAAACTTATTTAGCCTGTAGCGATGTGACTGCACAAGAATTTGTTTGCAGTGTGCAAGCTATACAATGGCAGCTACCAGGGCAGGTGCTTGGCTTAAGGACTTTACTGTACAATGTCTGCATGTGGATTTGATTTGCCCACAAGTTCTGGCCTAATTTGGTCATATGCCTGTTTTCTTAGGTTACACCAGTTGTGCCTTTATCCAATGAATCCTGGTCTATGTCATTTGCAAAGTATTTGGAGCTCCGATTTTACGGTAACCAGTATACTCGCAGAGCCAATGCTGAACCTTGTGGACACTCTATACACCACAACTACCACCAGTATTTCTCGTATAACCAGATGGTTGCTTCATTCAGGTAAGAAATAATTTCATACATCTTCAAGCATCTGTGGAACTGAACAAATCTGCACTAAGTTGTAAACTGGTCGGTTGCCTGCAACTTGTCATTGTCTATTGCAATGTGTCACAATAAACTAATGCAGTATTGCATTATAGCTGGTCCCTTAATGGGTCCAAATTCCCCGCTACTCCTTTTTTTGCATTGGTTTGCTCATAGGGAATATTCTCTTTTTTAATGTATCAGTGTAGCTCCATTGTCAGGTTATTCTTTACTCCTGGCTCACTAATTTGGTTTGCACCTGGGTAAAGTAGGAGACCAAACCTCCACATATGTGGGAGAATGAGACTTTACTGGGGTATGTGTGTGGCAATACCCTTACCCTGCTGCTCCTTTTTGTAATGCAAGTGCCCCTATAGGCTTACCTGTAGGTAAAAGTGGTCTGTAAGGGTTCACAACCACTTTAATCACTTGCTGACCAGCTCCCATACATATACGTCAGCAAAGTGGTTTGTTCCTGTGAAGCGCCGTACCCGTACGTCGGCTCTTTTAAGAGCCATAGCGTGTGCCTGCTGCATGGCGGGGGCACGATGCGTGTGGGGCGGCGGGCGCGACCATCGCCGGCCACCTGCCATTGCGGGCACGAGAGCAAGAACAGGGATTTGTGTGTGTGAACTCACAAATCCTCGTTCTGACGGGAGAGAAGAAACAGTTTGTAGTAATTACGAACAGCGATATGTCTCCTCCTCCAGTTAGTCCCACCCCCCCACAGTTGAAGGGGCATGGTCAAGCTGGACACCCCCCACAGTTAGAAACGTACACGAGGGAGCGCCTTTAACCCCTTGACCGCCCCCTAGTGTTAACCCCTTCCCTGCCAGTGACATTTAAACAGTGATATTTATACAACGATCAGAGCTATAAAAATGCAATGGTCCCAAAAATGTGTCCAGTGTCCAATTTGTCCGCCGCAATGTCGCAGTCCCGCTAAAAATCGCAGATCACCGCCATTGTTAGTAAAAAAAAAAAAAAAAGTGCCATAAATCTATTCATTATTTTGTAGACGCTATAACTTTTGCGCAAACCAATCAATATATGCTTATTGCGAGTTCTATCTACACTGTAACATACTGTATGTAGTGAATTGGACAGGGGTCTAAAAGAATTTAACCTATGATTTTTGTATAGCAGTTCTTCTATTATCTAGATGTTTTACCGATTTTTATTTTTATTTTTTTAATTTTTGTTTGTTTAGCTACTCTTTTATTAGATTGCTTGAAGTTTGTGTGCCAATGCCGAAAATCTATATCAAACAGCATACGCCTTCAAAAGTTTTCCTTCTACAAGATTTAAAAGACTTTTCTCAAAAGTAAGTATGTTTTTCTCCTTCATACAGTTAGCCCAGGTTCACAGCTGAACTCACACAATTTTCATTCCCTCATGTCAGTCCCGACTTAGGGTGGCGATTTCAGAGACATCTGTGCCGGCACAGATGTCAATGGAAATCGCACTCCGAAATCGCCCAAAGTAGTAGAGAAACTACTTTCGTGAATCTGTGCGGCGCCGCAAATGCGTGTCGCACTGATTCGGATGGTGCAATTGCAGCCGATTTGACATGTGAAATCGCATGCCAAACCGCATCAATGTGAACCAGGGCTATTGCTGTGGAACGTCTGTGGAATGTCCTAGAAGCACCGTTTCAAAAAAGCAACACCTTGTGAGATAGTTTTGCCCTAGTTTTAACCCTTAAGGTAGTTTACTTGGGAACTAATTGGCATCATGTTTTTATTACTATATTAAGATGTAGCATATACTGTAGAGCTTAAAGTAAATTTTTTTTTTTCATCGCGGCAACATCAAAGGGAGCCACCCTGTAAATGAAGATATATATTTACCCCTCTGCTAGCTGTTGCACTAAACCTTTGCGTTTTTTGAAGAGCTTCTGACGATGATGCCGACACCTCTGGGTGTGCGAAATGGCATACTCCTCACAGAATTCCAAAAGACAGGTATTCAAAGACGAGTCCAAAAGATGTTGTGTAGTGGGCCAGTGTGCAATTTATACTTCCAGCAGAGGGGGGAGCTATGGTGTAATAGAACAAAGGTTTTGCACCAACTAGAGATGAGCTTATAGCCAGCTTCCTGAATTCTGTTGTAGATGAAGCATTTGTGAACAAACACTAGCGTACAGTCAACCTGTTTTTGAAGAAGGTGAACATTTCAGCTCCCCCACATTTTACAATAAATGAGCCAGTAGCAGGGTCTCCAGCACAAATCAGGATATCAGTAGTATAGCTGAAATGAAACTCTGGTGTGTGTGTGTATATTTTATATGTGTGTGTGTGTGTGTGTGTGTGTGTGTGTATGTATATATGTGTATATATATATGTGTGTGTGTGTGTGTGTATGTGTATATATATATATATATATATATATATATATATATATATATATATATATATATATATATATTTATATATATATATATATATATATATATATATATATATATATATATATATATATATATATATATATATATATATATATATATATATAATTAAAATAATATTGTGTGTGTAATAGATAGAGATGGAGCTCTTCCACAAAAGTGGGCACATTTTTGTAAATATTTTATTATATCTTTTCATGTGACAACACTGAAGAAATTACACTTTGCTACAATGTAAAGTAGTAAGTTTACATTTGATGTCCCCTCAATAAATTCACAGCCATTAATGTCTAAACTGCTGGCAACCAAGAGTACATCCCCTAAGTGAAAATGTCCAAATTGGGCCCAAGGTGTAAATATTTTGTGTGGCCACCATTATTTTCCAGCCTTGCCTTTTTTGGGCATCAAGCTCACCAGAGCTTCACAGGTTGCCACTGGAGTCCTCTTTCACTCCTGCATGACGACATCGCAGAGCTGGTGGATGTTAGAGACCTTGCGCTCCTCCACCTTCTGTTTTGAGGATGCTCAATAGGGTTTAGGTCTGGAGATCTGCCTGGCCAGTCCATCACCTTTACCCTCATCTTCTTTAGCAAGGCAGTGGTCGTCTTGGAGGTGTTTTGGGGCCGTTCTGTTTGAATACTGCCCAGTCTCCGAAGGGAGGGGATCATGCTCTGCTTCAGTATGTCACAGTACATGTTGGCATTCATGGTTTCCCTTAATAAACTGTAGCTCCCCAGTGCCGGCAGCACTCATGCAGCCCCCCAGTCTTTGTACTCCTCACCTGGTTGCCTTCACGCATGCTTGATACCATCTGAACCAAATAAGTTTATGTTGGTCTCATCAGACAGGTTCCAGTAATCCATGTCCTTAGTCCGCTTGTCTTCAGAAAACCCTTTGCGGGGCTTTCTTGTGCATCATCTTTAGAAGAGGCTTCTTTCTGGGACGACAGCCATGCAGACTAATTTGATGCAATGTGCGGCGTATGGTCTGAGCAGTGACAGGCTGACCCCCCACCCCCCACCCCTTCAACCTCTGCAGCAATGCTGGTAGCACTCATACGTCTATTTCCCAAAGACAACCTCTGGATATGATGCTGAGCATGTGCACTCAACTTCTTTGGTCGACCATGGTGAGGCCTGTTCTGAGTGGAACCTGTCCTGTCCATGCTGCAGCTCAGTTTCAGGGTCTTGACAATCTTCTCTAGGCTAGGCTCACTTTTGGTTGCCAGCGGTTTAGACATTCATTTACACAAATTTACACTGTTATACAAGCTGTACACTCGCTACTTTACATTGTAGCAAAGTAACATTTTTTCAGTGTTACATGAAAAGATATAATATATTTATTTAACCACTTCCTGACTTTAACCACTTCCAGACCAGCTCACGCCGATATACGTCGGCACTTTGAAGAGGGATATCATTGTTATGGCAGCAGCTAGATTCCGTAACTCTGGTATCCTCTTCAGTGAGCGGTCCAGTTTCACATAAGAGGTCTCTGCGGCGGATTCGCCGCAAGATCACTTTTATCGGCAGCGGGAGAGGCCCCCCCGCTGCTCTCCGGTGTCCCCGAAGCTTACCGGAGCTGTCGGTAGCGGCGGAGGCAATTGGGTTTTCTCTCTGGCTTGGTATGGAGACGAGTGAGGGGAAGATGGCCCCCACCTGTCTCTATACCATTGCAGGGCGGGAGCGATGTCAAAACGTCACTAACACCCATTTTTTTATTTTTTATTGTTATATTGCATTTTTGTGTAAATATGAGATCTGAGGTCTTTTTGACCCCAGATCTCATATTTAAGAGGTCCTGTCATGCTTTTTTTTCTATTTCAAAAGATGTTTACATTCCTTGTTATAGGAATAAAAGTGACACAATTTTTTTTTTAATTTTTTAAAATAACAGTGTAAAAATAAAAGGTAAAATAAATGAGAAAAAATTATTCGTGTGCAGAAGCGAGCGCATACGTGAGCAGTGCTCGCATATGAAACTGTTTTTTAAACCACACGTGAGGTATTGCCGTGATCGGTAGAGCGATAGCAATAATTCTAGCCCTAGACCTCCTCTAACTCAACACATGCAACCTGTAGATATTTTTAAAACGTCACCCGTGGAGAGTTTAAAGGGTAAAAGTTTGTCTCCATTCCACGAGTGGACACAATTTTGAAGTGTGACACGTTTGGTATAAATTTACTCGGCGTAACGTTATCTTTCAAAATATAAAAAAAAATTGGGCTAACTTTACTGATGTCTTTATTTTTTTATTTGAAATTTATTTCCAAAAAAAGTGCGCTTGTAAGACCGCTGCGCAAATATGGTGTAACAAAGTATTGCAACGACCGCCATTTTATTCTCTAGGGTGTTAGAAAAGATATATATATATATATATATATATATATATATATATATATATATATATATATATATATATATATATATATATAT
This sequence comes from Lithobates sylvaticus, assembly GCA_028564925.1. Taxonomy (NCBI): domain Eukaryota; kingdom Metazoa; phylum Chordata; class Amphibia; order Anura; family Ranidae; genus Lithobates; species Lithobates sylvaticus. The sequence goes on along the minus strand of CM053031.1, from coordinate 109,891,150 downwards.
ATATATATATATATATATAATGTTTGGGGGTTCAAAGTAATTTTCTAGCAAAAAAAATGTTTTTAACTTATAAACACCAAAACTCAGAAAGAGGCTCAGTCCTCTGTTTAAAAAAAAAAAAATGAGGGGTGTACTCACTTTTGTGAGATAGCGTGTTTGTGTTTGTGTGTGTATGTATATGTGTGTGTGTGTATATATATGTATGTATGTATGTATATGTGTATATATATATATATATATATATATATATATATATATATATATTTTCAGGTTTCTGTGATGTAAAAAAATGAGACACAGAAATCGTTTCAGAACTTTTTCCACCTTTTTAATGTGTGCAATCACATTCAAACTCATGTTAAATAGGAGTCAGTTCACGCCTGACATCGGTTAAAGTGCCTCTGATTAACCCCAAATAAAGTAAAGCTGTTCTAGTAGGTCTTTCCTGACATGTTCATAGTCGCATCCTACAGCAAAAGCCACAGAGAGCTTCAGAGGGATCTCATTGTTAAAAGGTATCAGTCAGGAGAAGGGTACAAAAGAATTTCCGAGGCATTAGATATACCATGGAACACAGTGAAGACCGTCGTGAAGTGGAGAAGATATGGCACAACAGTGACATTACCAAGAACTGGACGTCCCTCCAAAATTGATAAAAAAGACGAGAAGAAAACTGGTCAGGGAGGCTGCCAAGAGGCCAACGGCAACATTCAAGGAGCTGCAGGAATATCTGGCCAAGAACTGGCTTTGTGGTACATGTGACAACAATCTCCCGTATTCTTCATATGTCTGGGCAATGGGGTAGAGTTGCAAGACGGAAGACTTTTCTTACAAAGAAAAACATCCAAGCCCGGCTAAATTTAGCAAAAACACATCTGAAGTCTCCCAAAAGCATGTGGGAAAATGTGTTATGGTCTAAAGAAACCAAGGTTGAACATTTTGGTTATAATTCCAAAAGATATATTTGGTGCAAAAACAACACTGCACATCACCAAAGGAACATCATACCCACAGTAATGCATGGCAGTGGCAGTATCATGCTCTGGGCTGTTTTTCTTTAACTGGAACTGCTTAGTCAAGCCTTAGTCAAGGTAGAGAGAATTATGAACAGTTCCAAATACCAGTCAATATTGGCACAAAACCTTCCGGCTTCTGCTAGAAAGCTGAACATGAAGAGGAACTTTACCTTTCAGCATGACAACGACCTAAAGCATACATCCAAATCAACAAAGGAATGGCTTCACCAGAAGAAGATTAAAGTTTTGGAATGGCCCAGACCTGAATCCGATTGAAAATCTGTGGGGTGATCTGAAGAGGGCTGTGCACAGGAGATGCCCTCGCAATCTGACAGATTTGGAGTGTTTTTGCAGAGTGGGCAAATATTGCCAAGTCAAGATGTGCCATGCTGATGGACTCATACACAAAAAGACTGAGTGCTGTAATAAAATCAAAAGGTGCTTCAACAAAGCATTAGTTTAAGGGTGTGCACACTTATGCAACCATATTTATTTTTACTTCCCTCCAACAAAAAGATTTCAGTTTGTTGTTTAACTGAGTTGTACAGTTTATAGGTCACATTAAAGGTGGGAAAAGTTCTGAAATTATTTGTTTGTCTAATTTTTTTGTTTTCAATCCTTTTTTTTTTATTAGTTTTATAAACAATTTTTATAAAAATACAATTCACATGCTTTACTACTATGACTATACATGTTATCCTGTATCCCTGACAAATGACTGTAATTTCTATCTTCCTCTTCTATGTCTTTTCCCTTGTCCTTTACATAGGACCACATTAGTATCTTCTATTCCAATCATCCATCTATGTATCAAAAAGTTTACCAAACTCCAGCACAGGATGGAACTGTGGGAATATTATGGTAGAGCAGTGCCACGTCCTAAACATCAATATTTAAATATAAGCGCAGCAAGAATGGACTTTGCAGGCACCAATTATAAAAATATATGTATATTTTTATTAAACACATGGTACATAAAATCATTAAAACATTGCAAGTAAAATGCAAAAAGCTAGCTGGATCTCTCTCTCTAATATGGATCATGTATGTCAAAAGCATAACATTTACAGGAGCATGTCCCATTAATGGATTGTGGTATGCAAAAAAGCTCTACATGTTTCACAATCGAATGCTTCTTCTGGAGCTTGTTAATTATTCTACAGGAGAGAGAAAAATACAGGCAATCAATAACAGCAGTAGTAATCTTGGTAGAGGGTCTCAAAGGTTTGCAGGGTGTACCGATAGGCAATCAAAAAGTGGGCTCCAGACACCGCATGCATGAGGTGACGCAAATCACACGTGGTGACGTGCCTAATAGAAAGCATCTTAAAATGTAGAGAAGGTGGTAGTAACAAAGGTGAGGTAAGTATCCACTGCCAGGTATGAAATAGGCAGAGGACCCATAAAGTTAACTAAGATGGGTCAGAAAGCTCACTCCATGTAGGGAAAGGGGTATAGTCCGATTAAAAAAAAAAACTATCAAGTTTTTTAAAATGTGTATATGTGGTAATAAGGAAGCAGATCTAATTAGAAGCATTGTTGGATAGTATTAATAAGTTGCATAGTCTCACCTTATAATCTTGGTAATTTTATATGAAGGCTCTTTATATCAAAAAGAGGGAATTCTACTTCAAATGGCCTGCCAGCAAAAAGAGGGCTTAATCCATCTACATTAACTCAAAATACCATATAACACAACCCCAAAAAAAAAGAAAAAACATCTCTAGGGTGGTGTATTCCTTATCGAAAAATATCGCATCATATATGCTGAGGACCGAAATGCCTCCCATTGTTGCCATATTTTTGGCCTTTGATTCCTTGTGTTCTTTTCCCTACTTATTTGTTCTTCCATATATTGTTTCGTTCAGTTCACAAACCCATTCCACTATTATAGGACCTTTTTTGTTTTTTTCTGTTCTGGCAGATGTTGTCATCTGGTGAAGGAGATTTGTTTTTATTGATTTTATTGACCTTGGTATTCTAGATAATATCGCAACATTTACATTTGGTTCTATTTCAATACCTGACACCTTCTGCTATATTTCAAATATCCTGTACCAGAAATCCCTCACCATATGACACCCATACCAGATATGTGTCATTGTTACCCTTTCTTTAGGCATCTCCAACAGATCTCTGTATTCTCTATTTTTTTTTTTTTTTTTTTTTTTAGGGCCACTGGACTCCAATACCATCTCATTATGATTTTATATTTTTTCTTGATTTTTAACCGCTACTGATTTTTTTTTTTTTTTAATGTATTACTGAAAATGCTTTATCCCATTCCAATACTGGAATCGGATTCTCCATTTCATTCTCCCACTTTCTCATACATGATAATTCATTGAGGGGTCCGGAGGGAAGCAACAGTTTATATACAATAGACAATTTTTGGATCGGTTTTTGCTCCTCTTTTAACGATTGCTCAAAACTAGTTAATGGTCTATTAATCAAAAATGATTGGATCTTTGATTCTATATAGGTGTTTAATTGGTGATGATGTATCCATTAATGTTCAGGTCCCATGTCAGGCAGTTGTGGAAGTTTGCCGTCTACTAGGGGTCTGGACTAGCCTCGTGTTTTCCATTCTGTTCCATTTAATGAATTTAGTAGCCCCCAATGCTGGTGGAAAAGCAGGGTTGGAGAACAACGGGGTCATTGGCCCGATTAATTGTGCGTCTCATTTTTTTTTTACATCACAGAAACCTGAAATTTTAACAGGGGTGTGTAGACTTTTTATATCCACTGTATGATATATTTAATGTTTTTTATATTGCATCTTGGCAATAACCCAGTTTCCTAGTATATTTTAATTTAACATGGTATTGGTTTTAAACCTTTTGTATGAATAAAAACAGTTCCTTTTTTTTTTTTCTTGACATTCTGTTTTATCTTTGTGTATTTTTTATTTTATGATTCGTAAGGTGAGTTAAAGTCCATAAACCTGGGTTTTCCTTGGGGTTTAAATAATATAGTCCTGTATTGGGGACTCCAAACCAAGGCAAGGAGGTTGAATCGTTTTCTAATAAATTGAGTTAATTTTGCATGAATATAAAGAACTTGGGAGTCTTGTATGACTTAAAGTATTAAGGCTTTCCTAAAGGTGGTAACTATCTTCCAGTCCAAAATTTTACACCAGTAGCCATAGTAACTGTTTCACCTCCTAATGTAATACTGCTCCTTCCACAATGTCTTGACAGGGTGACACAGGTGTATTTAGCAGTTGACGATCGGCTCACATCTCTGAAGACAGACACATTTAGCAAGACAAGAGAGGAAAAGATGGAAGATCTCTTTGCAAAGAAAGAGGTAATGAAATTCAAAATGAGAAAAACATATGTGATTATTAAATCAAATCTCCAGGCAATCCAGTGTAACAACCTTGAAGAAAATACACCTGTTTGGTTTTATGGCACTGACGAAGCTTTATATTCCTTTTTAATATTCTATGAGCATTGCACTCTGATAAGAAAATGCATGTATTCATCGTACATTAAGGGACCTTGATGATCCAGCCAGCAAGTCTGTTTTTCAAAAGAACAAGCTTTCCTGCAGATGTAGCAGTTACAGGGATAAAAAAAAACATTTAACACTGACAGGTGCTTACAGCTATTGGCTTTCATTCGTTAATGTAAAACTTATTTTCCAAAGGAACTAAACAGTTTGCTGTAACTGTAAAGTATTAGCTGGAGTTTGGCTTCAATTTGTTTAGTGTGCTTAAATCTGCTAGTCCATCTGGCGCTCCCCTCCCCCCAGACTGATAACAATGCTGTACAAAGGTGCCCCCTGTGCTGCTTCTTCATCCAGTTTGGAGGCACTATAAAACAGGAGGCATGTTACTGGCTTGATCCCCAAATAGCTTGCTATTTGATATGTTTTCTTGTATTAAAGCGTATCAATAGTGAAAATTAAAAATGTATATATTTCCATATTTCATTAATGATTTCTAGCCTACTCCTATTACCGTATATACTCGAGTATAAGCCGAGATTTTCAGCCCTTTTTTAGGGCTGAAAGTCCCCTTCTCGGCTTATACTCGAGTCAATGCGGTCTGCCTACATGAACAGCTTGTCATGTAGACAGACGGCACTGTTCAAAAGCCGCGCCGCCTCCTCCCGCCCGTCCGTGATAGGCGGACACTAATTTTCCCAGCAGTACAGTGTTCCGCCTATCACGGATGTTCTGTCATTCTCATCTCATGGACGAGGATGAGAGAATGTCCGTGATAGGCGGAACACTGCACATGACTGCTGGGAAAACCGAGTGTTCCTCCTATCACGGACGAGGAGGAGGAAGAGGCGCAGCTTTCAAACCTGTAATGGCGCCTGGCGCCTCAGCGTGTACGCTGATCGCCAGGACAACCGGACAGCGGCCCCCGAGGGCCCCCGGACAGCGGCCCCCGAGGGACACCGGACAGCGGGACACCGGATCGATCGGCACAGGTAGGCTGCACTGGGGACACGGGGGGGTTGTATAGGACACAGGGGACATGCAGATGGGCATTTGCTGACACTCTTTTCCACTTACAGTAGCTGCTCCATTTCCCCCCCCCCTCGGCTAATACACGGGTCAATAACTTTTCCCAGTTTTTTTGTGGTAAATCAGGGGCCTCGGCTTATATTCGGGACGGCCTATACTCGAGTATATACGGTAATCCGAATGGTCTTGAAATTTGTAAAAAAATGTTATGCGGATCCCCATTTACTTTCTTGAATTCTGTGACGCGTATTCACTATGGCCTTGTGAGTAGGCACTGCTGTGTCATGGGATTATATAGAGCTTCGCCAATACGAAAAAAATTAAAATACAATCGTAATAAAAATGGTTATATAACCCAAATGACAATGGGTATAAAATAATCTATGGCCACGGAGGAGCTCATAGAAAACAACCTGCAGCTCTAATCCCTAGCATTTATGTGTGAGTATCCCACTTCTAGCAGCAGCCTTTTTGTAGTCAGGTCCCCTCCCCCCCTCCCTTTTTTTTCTAGCGCGGTTTATATATTTTCACACTGCTGTGTCATAAAATGCACAGTGCCTGCCTTCTGAACTACAGAGGTGCTGGGGAGGAGGCGTTTCAGGAGGCTAAGTCAGAGGAATTACAGTTTGCAGGCAACAAAGTGCCATGGGATATGTAGTCCTTAGAGAAAATAAACAGCAGAGGAAAGCTTAAAAGCATACGTAGAAGCCAGGGAGTTGTGAAGAGATGACCAGTAGCCAGGCAGAACTCACAACAGGAAAAGAGATTTTTTTTTCAAGTAAGCTTATATTGTATTGACAAAAATAACCGTTGATTTTGGTGCTGTTATGATAAAGTTCTACACTGAAAGTGTATTATGTGACCATTGAATGCCTTTAAAGGCCAAGTTCACATTTGGGGGAAAAAAATAATTACACATGTTTTGCTGAAAAAATTTCCATTTTTTTTCCCCACAGGAGCCTATGGAGCATTGCACCCCTGATCAGTAGATCAGGGGTGCAATGTCGGCTGCTTGCAGACCAGCCCTACAGCTCAGTTTCTCTGTTCGTACCTCTGTACAGGTTTTCTGTTTGAAAGCTGCAGCACTCTCTCCATTCTTTGTGAACTACAAGTTGTCTACTGCAGTGGAAAATGGGAGTTGTGGTACTTATTCACAGGTTCCTGTGAATGAATGTTGTGGCTATGCGAGTGAGGGGTTGGGGGTTGCATGTTACATTCTAAATATGGGTGCGTTATGCTCCAAAAGGTGAACTTGGCCTTTAAGTGTCAAGCTTTGTAGATGAGTAGAGAGTTCTTGGCACTATTGCTCCTACTTTCTGCTATATACTGTCTTAGGCTAAGTAATCACTTTAAATAAATCCTTCTAAAATGAGCATATATGTGGGAATCGGAACTGAAAAATTATGCTAAGAGCTTTGCACTTATCTCCCTGTACACAAAGCCCACCAGGCTCTAAAATACAACTTTTGTTGTACCTTCACGAAAATTATCAAAAATTGACAAAAAAAGCTAAACTTTTAAAACTTGTTTTGCAGGTAGTAGAGGAATAATAGGCTGCTCAGAGTGCTGCCAAACGGTACCTAATTTTTAGGTAACCCCTTTGCAGGAGGCACTGTAAGGCCTCATGTACACTGCTGCTGGTAAACTGACGTTCAGAGGCAGTTGGCTGCTTTTTTCAGCTGCCCCTGAACTCATCCAATGTTATCTTATGTGTACATGTACACGGGTTTGTTTAATGTCGTTTTTAGGCAGTTACGTTTTTAGAGGCTTTTCTTTGAAGGCAAAAAAATGAGTTCAGATGCCAAAGTTTCTGACGTTTCAGACGCTAAGCGTGGTACCGGCATTTAGCCACGTTTCGTTTACAGGTGTTTTTCATTTTTGGCTATTTTGAGAAAAAAAAAAAAGCTTCTAAATGCAAACACGGCATGTAAACGTGGCAAAGCGGTTGTTTTTAAAGTGGGTTGTTATCTGTCAAGTTAAATTGTTCAGGAGAGGTTGTTGTAAAAACGTCCCGTGTACATTAAGCCTAAGCAGCTTTTAGTTGCCTGTCCTGAGCCATTGCATTCTGCTGTGGCAGCCTGGATAACTATCGTCTAGATTTGGGAAACATGTGGCAATCCCAGTACTCCCCCCCCCCCCCCCACAAAGCAGTGCTTGTTTCAAAGGTTTGCCAAACCTGAGCCTTGTTATGTGAGAACCTGCAAAGCGTTTGTAAGTTTTGACTTTGGGGAGCTTTGGCAGCAGATTGAAAGTGACACGGAAGCAAGGGGAAAAACAAGCAATGGCTGGTTACAGTGGACTGAGATATGTACAGGAAAAATACAGGTTTGCTTTGACAACTGTTGGAATAAGACGTCAGGCAGCACTGGGAGTGTATTGATTTTGGTGTAATACCCAACTAACTGCTTATAAGCTCTTTGTGTGTGAAGCTGGGAACAGAGACTACTTGTGCAGTGAATATTGCATGGCTACCCCTGTGTATCTACAGAATTACAAGTTGTACATAGAAGAGAGGAATATTTACATCAGGCTGATCTTTTTTTATTTTGCTGAAAAAAAAAGTTTTCCTAAAAATGGAAAAACTGCAATCCTTGGATAAGAATAAGACCATCTGTCAGTGCAGTGGTTACATAATCCTTCACTTAGAACATTCTAGGCTTTACGGTTGTCCAAGGAATTGATAACCTGGATTACAGCTGTTGCAGAAATATTATAGTGCCAGGTTTGTTAAACTCCTTCCTGCTGGCTCCGGTAACACTTCATTCTCTGCCTCCATCTCTAAGCTTCACTTCCAAATACTGTACGAGTTTCTGTATTTGACTTGTAGATTTATTTATTAAAGCTGAGTATACAGTACAAGGTCTGCTTACAATGTCTAGGCCCCCTATTCTGGTAAGGGTCTGTGTTGGCTTGTCTCGTGACATCAGTTTAACATCATTTTATGACGCTTCTGAAATCATTTAGAATTAGTTGACAGATGCATTTGAACTGCAGTTGAGCTCCCTTTGACCTGCTTAAAGTTGGTTTTATGTCCCCATAGTCTTTATGGAAATACAAAGTCTGTTAACACAGGCCCTAAGCATAGCCTGCTAATAGTAGGTACACAATGTACTGGTAAAGCTGAAGAAGAAGAAAAAAAATGTAAAATTCTGCTCACCTCACACCTGTCTTCTGCGTTGCTGGGTATGACAACGCCATGCTTTTGGGAAGATTCCTGAGGAATACAGAGATGACTGGATCTCATGAGAAGACACTTCAGTCCATTGCAAAGGCATCTTTCTGTGAGACTTGGCTGTTCTGTATTTCCCAGTATCTAGCTGGAGCGTATTGGCACCCTTGCCTAGGGGTGCTGTAGGTGAATGAGGGATAAGGTAAATATCAATCTAACCTTCTTTTTTTTTTTTTTCCTTTTTACATGTAAATTTTACACATGCATTCAGCAGGTGATAACAGGGGGAAGGGGTGTACCTTGCATTTTACGGCAACCTCCACTTTAATGTGGGTCACTTTTTGCTTTCTTGTCATTTTCAAATGCAAGAACTATTTTATAGTAAATTTAATATCGCCTAACTGAAGGGTCTGTCCTTTAGACACCATATCCATCTTTACTGAGCGTGAGATCCAAGGGATTCTCCTGCTGCCTATGAAGCCCTGCCAAAGTCACAAGGAGTAGGTGAGAAAACACCATACTAGGTGCTGAGTACAGGTACATGTGCATTTTTAAAAAGCAATTGGAGGACTGTATTTTTTTTTCCTGGTGCTGTGCATATATGCCTGTTTTTTTTTTTTTTTTTTTTTTTTTTTTTACCCCTACAATATAAGCGGTGGGCTATGTTAAACATCTGTGCTGATCTCTACTGCAACTAAAACTGTCCCTTTTTTTTTTTTTCTCTCTCTGCAAAGTATAAACCCCGTAATGTGCCGAGCATATATGCCTACCCCTTTTCAACGGTGATCTCTATGTAAAATGTGAACTGTGTGCTGTGCTCTCCTTTGGATCTTGCAATTGGAGGATCACATTCTGTCGGCTGTGCATATGAAATTGCAATCAGAGGTCTGAAAAAAAAAAAGCTGTGTAGGGCAGCACATGGGGATCAGGATTTTCACAACTGCAACTCGATTGCAATTAGAAGACTGCCCTTTGTAAAAGTACATGCCAGGTGCTATACTGAGTATATTATATTGAGCATTAGTGCCTGTTCCTTTCCAACCGCAACTAGAGGATTGGTTTCAGTTTTTCAGTCTATTTCTATTTTTTTTTTTTTTTTTTTTTTTTTTTTTTATTCTTGTTGTTGTGTTTTTTTTTGCTGCTGCTGCTGCTGCTGCTGCTGCTTTTTTTTTTTTTTTTTTGTATTCAGAGGCCTGTTTTCAGCCAAAATCTAAGCTGTAGGCTGAGTTCCCTGGTTGCCTCTGAAGTTCTTTTGAAAGAGGGAAAAAAAAAAAAAAAAAATCACAAGGAGAAGGTGAGAAGGCATCTTACGATTGTATGGTCTGCTGTGTATACGTACTCGATATCCGAGGGCTCTCCTAAAGCTGCAAGAAGAGGGTAAGAAGACACTGGATTGGGTGCTGTGCATATATATATATATATCTTGCACATATACAAGAGATGGCTTATTCATTCTTCACAGCCATTGTGTGAAAATGGCTACTTGTGCAGCCATTGTGTGAAAATTCCTCAACTGCTTTTTATTTAGTGGCAGAAGATTTACATGTAAACATTTACATTCATGTTCATGTAAGTCAGAATGCTGATTACATAACCACTGTTGCTTAAAGGAATGTACACAAGCGCCTATCTCTTTATAGAGATCAATCGTTCTGGTAAGAGGCTGTATATTTGTGGTGGAGCAATCACTGTTGCACACTTGTATGCTGGGTGTCTTTTTATAAGATCCATAAAGATTTATAAGGACTGAGCACCTCTCTGGACTTTTTAAATTCTATATTAGATATCCTGAGGCACTTTTTACGGAGCTCTATTATATGTATGAAAGATTGTTTGTTTATTGATCCTAATGTTGTATATGGAGATGATTTTCTGCACTTGATGAATAATTTTGGCAGGGCACCTACACTTTATTACCAAAAGTATTGGGACACCTGCCTTTACACGCACATGAACTTTAATAGTGTCTTAGTCCAATGGGTTCAAAATTGAGTTGGCCCACCCTTTACAGTTATAACAGTGTCAACTCTTCTGGGAAGTCTGTTTATAAAGTTCAGAAGTGTCTATGGGAATGTTTGACCATTCTTTCAGAAGTCCATTTGTGAGGTCAGGCACTGATGTGGAGGAGAAGGCCTGGCTCATAGTCTCTGCTTTAATTCATCCCAAAGGTGTTTTATCAGGTTGAGGTCAGGACTCTGTGCCGGTCAGTCAAGTTCTTCCACCCTAAACTCGCTCATCCATGTCTTTATGGACCTTGCTTTGTGCTCTGGTGCGCAGTCATGTTTGATCAGGAAGGGACTATCCCAAAACTGTTCCCACAAAGTTGGGAGCATGAAATTGTCTAAAATGTCTTGGTATGGTGACACCTTAAGAGTTCCCTTGACTGAAACTAATGGGCCAACCCCTAAACAAAAAACACACCACCAAATTATTTGGACCAGTGCACAAAGCAGGGCCCGTAAGGACACGGATGAGTGAGTTTGGGATGGAGTAACTTGACTGGCCTGCACAGAGTCCTGACCTCAACCTGACCTAAACCCGATAGAACACCTTTGGGATGAATTGGAGCGGAGACTGTGAGCCAGGCCTTCTCATCCAAATGCGCTTCTGGAAGAATGGCCAAACATTCCCATAGACACACTTCTAAACATTGTGGACAGCCTTCCCAGAATAGTTGAAGCTGTTATAGCTGCAAAGGGTGGGACAACTCAATATTGAACCCTACGGACTAAGACTGGAATGCCATGAAAGTTCATGTGTGTGTAAAGGCAGGCGTCTCAATACTTTTGGTAATAGGTTATTCTATATACACGACACATGATTTAGTATCAATTGGTTGTTGCACCCATATATTTTTTAATTTTTTTCACAAAGAGCAAAAATCCCTTTTCACAAATTTATGTATTAAGCAACCGGGTTCAGATATGCTTTTCACATCCTACTACGGTTTTATTCTAGAAAGCAAAATGTTTTTGAATTTTGTTTGTGTCGCAGCATTACCAATTTATTTATTTTTTGTTCTGGTTCATGCTCTCCCTTCCAGATGGAGGAGGTCGAGTTTAGGAACTGGATTGAGAAACTTCAGGCCAGGATGATGCTGTCATCAAACATTGACACTCCTCAACAGCTTCAGTCTATCTTTGAATCGATAATAATAAAGAAGCAGTCCCTTTGTGAGATGCTACAAGCCTGGAACAACAGGTAATGTAGTTGGATTGCTGTAAAAAGCAAAGATTTATTATTTTCAAGTCAAACCTTCAGATTCTTCATGGTATAGCTGCAAGTAGAGGTTAAATCTCTTTGCCGATTAATACACTTTTTGATCTTTGTCTCTGACTGGGAAAGAGCCAACCTAAGAATGAAGACGATAAGACTAGATCAGTCGTTTTTTCATCAATGTACTTCTTATGTCTAAAAAAAATTAGCCATGTTCTGAAAGGACTCCTCAAAAAGGCAATCCTTTGAAAGCAAACTGCTTGCAGCTAATCTGTGTTTAATTACTGAAATGTTGTGTTTGCTTAGCAAGTGTGTCTAAAATGTATGATTAAAACTTCACAGCACACACAACAGTAGGGTACATGTCAGTAGTACCAAATAGAATTTGTTCTTGGTAAGAAAATAATACCCATTTCATGCCATGAGTCATTTTATTTATTTTTTATTTCCTGTGTAATAAATGCCTATTGATATATTATATACCGTGACAAATTTTTAAGTTTCGGATTAAAATTTTGGATACATGAATAACAGATTATTTACAGCAGTTCTCTTTCACATTAATTGACAAAAAAAATCACTTTAGCTCAAGTGTATCTAAATCCAAAAGTAAAAATGAAATCTTGCAGCTTACCATTGCTTAGATTTTGGGTTTTTATTTTTTATTTATTTATTTTTCGCTTGTAATTCTGCCAGTAATACAAGTGAATAATACTGCCCTAAATTAATAACGTTTATTCACCCTATTGCCGTGGTTCTCAACTCCTGTCCTCATTACCCACTAACAGGCCAGGTTTGCAAGATAACTGAAATACATCACAGGTGATAACATTTGCTGCTCAGGAATTGCAGTATTCCAATCTGCATCTTCCCAAGGTAATACTTAAAATCTGGCCTGTTAGTAGGTCCTGAGGACAGGAGTTGAGAACCACTGCCCTATTGTATCAAGAAAGCAAAGGTAATAGGACTACTGGACTCTGCCCCTATGCTTATCCCCACAACACAGAGGGGTGTAGTCCTGTAATCCCCAGATGTAGCTGAGAAAATTGTTGCTGGTAACTTCCTTTGCTCTTGCCCTGTCCTGACTGTTATCAGCTCACAAAGAGAATCTCTCTCTTTTTAGCCCTAGAGAAGGGGAGAGCATCAAGTGGTGCTTGGCAGAACCCTTCCATGACCATCCTAGAGAGAAGGGGTCATGAGAATCTGAGTGTGACTGTTTGGCACAGAAGTAGATGGGACTGTGGGGGAGACTGTATCCTGTAATACACACTTTGGAAAATGGATGCAATTTGAAGAATTGCTGTCTTCTTCAACTTCTGCAAATTTTTGCACTTTTGTAAATCTACTGGGCCCTTTTTTTTTTTTTTTTTTCTTTTAAAGAGAGCATTAGAACATTTATTACACATAATCACTCACTAGGTAATATAATCTATATTTGTGTATAATAAGTATGTTCTATGTACAGGGGGTCCCTGGGTTACAAACAAGATAGGGACTGTAGGTTTGTTCTTAAGTTGAATCTGTTTGTAAGTCGGAACAGGTACATTTTTTAAGTGTAGCTCCAGACAAAAAAAAATCTATTTTTAAGTTTTTTAGATGACATAGAGAAGGGTTATCACCCCTGTAATATTTGTTTTGCTGTCTCTGCCCCTGTTCAGAAGATTTCACCTCACCCTCTGTCCCAATGACAATTGGATTTTGAAAATTTGGGGTTGTTAGGGAAGCATAGACTGGTGATAAAGCATCAGTGGAGACACCTTTTTCCCATATTAACTCTTACAGGAGAGAATTTCCCTTCCTAGGGGTGGATTTCCTCTCACTTCCTGTTGTCTCCCTTCGTTTGTAAGTCGGATTTTTGTAAGTCGGGGACCCCCTGTATTTATGCACAGGAGTAGGGGATAGCGCTGGTGTGTGTGTGTATACAATTCATATTCATAGTCTGGCTGGTTGCAATGAATTTATGGATTCTGCTTACTGCTGTGTCAACCATTTTCTGATGCTGCCAGTATTGGAACGTACTACATAGTAATTCATTGTATTATTTAACACAATTTTTATTTGTTTTGTTTGATTTAAAAAAAAAAAAAAAACTGCCAAAGTAAAAATAGGTTAGCTGCATTCTTTTACTATGACAATGGTTAATGATGAAAAATTAAATTGAAAGAGGCACATGCATATAGACACAGTGACATTCTTGTTTGTTGATTGTGCGGATTTTAACCACAAGGTGTCACTGGAGCTCCTTTCATGGGTCGTCTTTTGTATCAAGTCACTGAAATGTAATTGAGTTGAAATCAGTTGATACCCACAGCTGAGAATGTGTTGCTGTCACTGTTCTTGTTTGTTGGCAGTTTTTTAGGCAGAACACAAATGTAAACAGTAAGGGCCCATTCACACCACCAACAAAATAAAAATAATTCTTGCTGTATCTTTTGTGTGTTTTTGTAAAAGCAGGCATTTTAATTATGTTAATGGCAGCTGACACAAAGAAAATGCACTAAAGCAATATGTGCTTTTATTTGGGCATGTTCATATTTCCATCAAACACATGCACGACCTTCAAAATGGAGCTAGGCAATAATGAAAAAGAAAACAAGTAAAATGCATATAAAGCATATTTTGCATTGCGCTACATTTTTTTTTAAAACCGCACCTTTTATAAATGTGCCTTAATGATTTAAACAGGAAAGATTACAGCGCACACATACAAAAATGACATTTAACTCCTGCAAGGCTATTTAAAGCACCTGAACATATTCAGCAAATAAGCAAAAAATATGGGGATTTAGTCATACCATATAGTGCTTAAGCCCATTCTTGCGTAAAAGTACCCCATTATCAGTGGGTAAGAAATCAACGCTGAGCCTCCAAAGAAGGTCTCACGAGATTTGAGCTTGGATCGCTAGATTCAAAGTCCAGAGTGATAACCATTACACCATGGAACCCCTGGTCCCACTGATAATGGTGTACTTTGACGCAGTAGTGGGTTTAAGCACTATATGGCCATATGGTGTGACCAAATCCCCATATTTTTTTGCTTATATTCTGAATATGTTCAGGTGTTTTTAAATAGCCCTGCAGGAGTAAAATTTTATTTTTGTATGTTTTTGTGCTGTAATATTTTTTTTTTTTTTTCAGTTTTTATATGGTTTATGGCTGTACCATCTTTAATGTAATGCATTTTAGGGTGTTCCCCCCCCCCCCCAAGTCTGATTTTGTGTCCTAATGATTTAAAGACCTGCAATATGTGTTTTGAGGAATCTGCATGTGCATTTTAAAATGGGGTGCTGTGAAAGGGCCCTAAATGGCTATTTGGGTTGGGGAACTCTGACTTAACCAAAGGCTGCACTGAAAGTTGTTAGACTAGCTGGGGAAATTAACTTTTTCTTATTTTAGTTAAACTGTAAGAGCAACAGATTTATTTAGTGTCAAAAAAATCTTGAACGTGCACCACCCCCAAATACTTACCTGAGCCTGATCTTGATCCAGTGCTGTACCCAAGAGCAACACTGCTTTCTCTCCTCAATCCTCACAGTACTCAGTGGCAGCAGCAGGAGACTTAAATCCTGTGAGGAGGGAGTGGGGTTTGGGGCCGGGGTGTGTCAATAGAAGCACACAGCCCAGCTCGGAATCTAGTGTCCCCATAGGAGGCGGCTTGCCATGGAGGCACTCAGATGGGGGGGAAGGAGTGGAGCATCATTGGGAATGCCAGAAGATGGGGCTCTAGGGCTGATCTGTGCAAAACCATTGCACAAAATAAGTAACTAAAATGTTTGTAGGTTCAGGTTTTGTTTTTTTAAACAACAATCGATGGAAAAACAGAAGGAAGATGAATGCATAGTATATTGCCGTTTTTCCTTTTTATGTGTCTGTGTCTTGCCCGAGGGCCACAATTGTACCCTATTCACTCAAATCAAATCACAGAGAATAAAATGCCTGTGTGAGAAGCTTGGGATGGAAGCTGCCACAGCCTGCAGCTTAGTTCTTAGGGATAGAGGTGATGAAGCTCAATGATTCGGCTTCAATGTGGGTAGCCTCACTGCCCTAAAATTAGCCAGCAGCTGAAGCACTAGAGTTTAGCAGCTTCCACCTATGCCTTTTCCTACAGGTATTTTGGTACTATTTTTAGTTATTTTAAATGGGGATCTGATACAGCAGAGGGGTGTTATTTGCAGGCAAATCAAAGCTAAATGTTGAGGACCATTGAACATATCGGACATCTGTCTCTCACTGCCTTGTGATTGATTGTGTGCCATACAAAATTGCAGATTGTCCATGAAGGAGACAGTTGAGTTATTAGTTATGATCCTTCACATAGCACTCAGTGCAAGGGAGGGGATGAGTCATACCAGCGATCAATACATCAACAACTAAATATAGAAAGGCTAGGGTGGAAGATGGATTCAGGAGATGAATATGTCATGCAGGCATAGTACAATGCTTTCTCTTGGGCCTACAAAATGTAGAGGTATGTTCGTGTCGGGCCATACACTGGTAAGATCAGATTGGGGGAGCAGATGGCAGCTCTGTATTCTTCTAGTGTAGTTCTGTGCAATACAGTATGTGGTTACCAGCAACAGGTCATCCACCCCAACATATGTTTACTCTGGGCAAATGCTGCCACCACCAGAGTTTAGGTCTATGAGAAGCACCAGCAATGCTGTTCTGTAGTAATACTGTACATACACATCACCTATTATGCTTTACCCATGGCTGCTCTGATTTGCAGCATTTTTCAACCCCTTGCTGTTCCTGTCTGAGGATCAATTTAGCAGATTAAAAATTATAGCCGTTAATAATTTATTTATTTTTAAGTATTCACCACGCATACTTTACTGCCGGTTGCTGCGATTCAGCCAAATGTATTTTATGTTCTTTTCTAATGCCACGGTATTATCTGTATACATAGAGCACTGCTGCTGTTTGGGACCCAGCCACCATCAAACGTTTCCGCCAGTGCCTTAGGCTTTTATTATTGCTGGATGTTTTAAGCTTGGTTTGCCATTTGCAAATAAAGAAATTGCGTTGGCGTACTCCTTTGTGTGGACTTGTATTTTCTCCTTCCATTATTATCAGTGTAGCTGGCAGAACAGACCCTTTTGCCATTGAAATCTTCCTGCTTCAAAGTCTTGTGCCTGGGCTCGCTGTCTTGTGTTCATTAGAATAGATTGCTTCTACCACAATGCCCCCGCCTAGGGCAGCACTCCTCCCACTGCGCCTGCAAAGGTTTAGGCAGTTATGCCCTTATAACAAATATATGCAGTTTAGCAATATTAAAGCAAAAATTACTTTACTGACTGCAGATTTGTTTTAGATCAGCGATTCTTTAAGCAACAAGTCTCACTACAGTTTTTATTAATGTTTTCTGTTCCCCAGTGGATAAAGTACATGTTGGAGGGGCACCGAATGGAAATGTTTGTTGAAACTGAAAAAATTCAGGATGCACTTGGCCGAAATCGAAAATGACTTTTTTATTTATTATTATTATTATTTTTATATATAATTGTATTCGACATTTAATTAATATAATATATTTAAATTAATATAACTTTTTCGACCATTATAGGCACCTTCGGGGAAAGAAAATCTCAAGAAAAATGCATCCCTTTTAATTCTATGTATGTCTTCAAACTTGTCTGTTGCGCTTCCGAAGGGGGGAAAGGCCCTGTATTGAAGTGCTTAAGATGCACACCCAAGAGTCTCTTAAAAATATCCATACACTCCCACAGCCACCACCAATTGTGGAAGAGTACCACATTCTTATTGCCCTGACAGTGAAAAACCCTCTGCACAGTTTAAGTTTAAACCGCTTCACCTCCAATCTCAGTGTGGCCCCGTGTCCTCTTACACTCATTGAGACTGAATAGTTTTTTTTCCAATGCTGGGATCACCATCGAGGTATTAGTAAATTGCGATCATATCTCCTCTCAAGCTTCGTTTCTCCAGTGAGAATAGATTTGGTGTTTGCAGTCGTTCCTTGTAATTGGGGTCCTCCAATCCCCTTATTAATTTTTTTTTGCCCTTCTTTGGACTCTCTCCAGTTCCAGCACACCCCTTCTCAGGACTGGTGACCATAACTGGACCGAATACTCCAGATGTGGTCTAACCAAAGTTTTATAAAGTGGCAGGATTATAGTTTTATCTCTGGAGTATATCCCTTTTTTTATGCATGCTAATATTCTGCCGACTTTGGTAGCTGCAGCTTGACATTGCATGCTAGTGCTCAATCTGTCATCTACTAGGAACCCCAGATCTTTCTCCATCCTCGATTCTCCCAGCGGTTCTCCCCCTAGTGAGTAGTTTGTATTTGTTTTTTGCCCCCAAGTGCATTACTTTACATTTCTCCACATCAAACCTTATTTGCTATGCATTGGCCCACTCCATTATTCTGTTCGGGTCTTTCTGTAACATTTTTATATCCTGATGTGCAGTTGCCCTGCTTATTTTTTGTGTCGTCTGCAAAAACTGAGATTGAGCTATTTTTCCCATCCTCTATATCATTTATGAAAAAATTGAATAGAATTGGTCCCAAAACAGAACCTTGGGGTTACCCCACTTACCACTCCAGACCAGTCGGAGTATACAGTATGTATCACTACCCTTTGGACATGCCCCTGTAACCAGTTTTTTACCCAAGAACAAACCTTATGGTCCATGCCTGTGGACCTCAGCTTGTAGATTAAGCGCTTAATGGGGAACTGTATTAAATGCCTTTTCAAAATCCAGGTACACTAAATCCACAGGCCTTCCCCTGTCTAGATGGCAGTTCACTTCCTCGTAGAATGTTAGCAGATTGGTCTGGCAAGAACAACCTTTCGTAAACCCATACTGATTACTATTTTTTTCCTAAGTACATTTTTGGATATTGTCCCTTATCTTCCCCTCCAATAATTTACCAACAATTGATGTTAGGTTGAGTGGCCTGTAGTTTCCAGGGATTTGTCTGTCCTTTTTTGAATATTGGTACCATGTTGGCTTTTCTCCAATCAGCTAGTACAAATCCTGTCAGTATGCTGTCCGTAAAGATTAGGAACAATGGTCATTTAGTACAGTTGTCTTCTCTGTCATCCATAACCATCCTCCCATCCTCGTCTTTTATGTGGGCAATGCGCTCTGATTTTGCCTTTTTTACTGTTAACCGCTTGCCGACTGCCGCATTTACATATACGTTGGAAGAATGGCATGGCTGCGCAATTGGGCGTACCTGTACTTCCCTTTGAATTTGCCGCTGTGTGGTCGCGTGTGCGCTGGCGGCGGCCACGGGGATACCCGCGATCGTCTCACAGAGGAAGAACAGGGAGATGCTAATGTAAACAAGCATCTTCCCGTTCTGCCTAGTGACACTGTCACTGTTCATAGCTCCCTGTGATTGGGAGCGGTGATCAGTGACGTGTCACTCATAGCCACGCCCCCTAACAGTTAGAATCACTCCCTAGGACACACTCAACCCCTTCATATATACAAGCAAATGCACAAAAAACTGGATCAGAGATGTCCCACAGTGCTAAATGGCAATTAAATAAATCAATCGCTCGAAAAGAGGCCCATGCAATATGTAGTCCATACAAAGTCTGTATCGAAATTAGTCCAATTGCCAAGGGAATAAATGCAGGGGGATCAATGCAGGGGAATCGCACACATAGGGCTGCCATCAGGGCGGAACAGAAACCATGTTCCAAAATCTGCAGAAGAATACAAGGAAAGAGGCTCCTCTGGGTGTAGAAGTAAAAACAATTTTTAAATGCAAAGATATACAAGCAACTCACATTTTGAGTGATTGGCAAGCCTTGAATAAAATTTGTCCCAAACATGGGGGTGGTCATCAGGTTCATCAAATCCACCTGCTGGCTACTCATTGTGTCAAAATTGTACGATGTGTCCGCCATAATGTCGCAGTCATGATAAAAATCACAGATCGCCACCATTACTAGTAAAAAAAATAATAATAATAAAAATATTAATAAAAATGCCATAAAACTAACCCTATTTTGTAGCCGCTATAACTTTTGCGCAAACTAATAATCGCTTATTGCAATTTTTTTTTTTTTACCAAAAATATGTAGAATACGTATGGGCCTAAACTGAGGAAGAAAAAATAATTTTATCTATTTTTTTGGGGATATTTATTATAGCAAAAAGTAAAAAATAATGCGTCTTTTTCAAAATTGTTTCTCTATTTCGGTTTATAGCGCAAAAAATAAAAACTGCAAAGGTGATCAAATAAGCACCAAAAGAAAGTTCTATTTGTGGGGACAAAAAGGACGTTGATTTTGTTTGGGAGCCACATCGCACACAATTGTCAGTTAAAGCAACGCAGTGCCGAATCGCAAAAAGTGCTCTGGTCTTTGGCCAGCCAAATGGTCTGGGGCTTATTAAGTGGTTAATATAGCTAAAAAAATGTCTTTGGATTTTCTTTTACTCTCCTCATATGTGTCATCTTTTTTGGCCACCCTGATTGCGTTCTTACACTTTTTATTGCATTCCTTGTAGTGTTGGAATGCGAATGGTGACCCTTTATGTTTGAGGCGATTCAGTTCGCAGTTGCAGCGCTATACAAATCATTCATTCAAGGCCATTTTTTTTTCCACTGATATGCAGCACTGATGGGCATTGATAGGCGGCACTGGGCACTCATGGGTGGCACTGGTGGGCATTGAAAGGCTGAAAAGATGGGCACTGATATGCGGCACTGATGGGCATCCCCGGTGACACTGCCAGTGGTAGGCATTGTGAATGGGCACTGATTGGCAGCTGCCTTGGCACAGATTTGCATTTCCCTGGTGGTCTGGGGGGGGCATACCTGGTGGTCCAGTGTGGATGGCCATCCTGGTGGTCCTGGGTGGGATCCGAGGGGGGGCTGCGCTGATAAACAATCAGCACAAACCCCCCCCGTCAGGCGAGCCGCCGATCGGCTCTCCTCTACTCGCAGACGCGAGTGAGGAAAAGCCGATCAATGGCTCTTCCGGTTTACATAGTGATCAGCTGTGATTGGACATGGCTGATCATGTGGTTAAGAGCCTGTGTTGGAGCCTCTTTACCGAGTCTGGTGTAGCGGTGTGTCTGACACACCGCACAACCGATCGCCGCGGTGCGCGCGCGCCCCCCACGGGCGCGCAGCGACTGTCATTCTGCAGGACATCATATGACGCCAAGTCGGGATAACTGAACCACCACCCGGCCATCATTCTGCTATAGGCCGGGCGGGAAGTGGTCAATAAGTGAGCTGTTCGCTCTGCCCAGTCAATATCGGGATAATTGAAGTCCCCCATTATGACATTTCCCTGCCTCGCTGCCATTTACAACTGCGATAGTAGGTCCCTCTGCTCCTCCTTCAGGTTGGGTGGCCTATAACATACCCCCACTATTAATTTTCCACTTCTTCTCATGAAGTTCTACCCATACTGATTCCACCCCTCGTTCCATCCTATTCACAATGTCGATCCCCCTCTACCACCCTTGCATGATTTTTTTTACATATAGACACACCCCTCCCCCCTCTACTACCTTCCCTGTCTTTCCGATACAATCAACATCCTTTTTATTTGCCAGACAATCGTGTGAGCTGTCAAACCAAGTTTAAAAGCCTTTGTGACCATCTTACTTCCCAATAGGGCTGTACCATCCCCTTTAGGGGCAGCCCGTCCTCACTAAAGGCCAGTAACCGATTATTTAATGTGGTAATTTACTGCATTAAGCTGGTTGCGAAGCGGGCTGGGAACCTGGCCGCCGCGTCCTTAACGGAGGACTCCTCAGCTGTCGTCCGGTTCCCCGCTGAATGTAAAAAAAAAAAAAAAAAAAACTGTTAAAAATGATTTTAAAAAGAAAAACAGCCTTGGGCCATACCAGACCCTTATCCGAGCATGCAGCTTGGCAGGTCAGGGGGGGGGGGGGGATGAGTGAGCGCTTCCCTTCCTGAAACATACCAGGCCACATGCCCTCCACATGAGAGGATGGGTTCTTTGGGGTGGGGGGGGGGGGGGGACAAGGACCTAATCTCCACAACCCTGGATGGTGTGTTTTTTTTATTTTTTTATTATTATATGTATTTGTAAACTATTTAAAATAAATCCTATTTTTATGTTCATACTTTTTTTTTTATTAGTGTTACGAAGAACATGAAGAATACTCCAATATAAGGTGTACTTTACAATGTACATTCTGATTGAATTCACGGATGATTCTTCTGTGTAACTTTCAATAATCATGCATGGCTTTCAAAATAAGTATGCAACATGCATCATAAAAACAGAGGCTCAATGCCTCCAGAGTGTATAACACAGTGGTAAAATCAACATTTGTAGAAGTCATCAGCACTGGTAAACTAGGGTAAACAGAAGCAGTATCCCGTAATATCTCTTAACCAGTGGCAGAGACCATGTATTGCTTGGTCTCAACAATACACAGTTAAGGGGACTTCCAAGCTTGCACAACGTTTTATCTGTCGTCCTAACTTGCAGTATGAGACAGAACTAGGCTCTGGTACAATCTTTAGCATTATGATTCAGCTACGTGAGGGAAGGGTCTAAGTCTAGTGAAGTATTGACCAGGGTGGAAGCTATACTGAAAATTTCAGTTCAAAATTGTTGCACAACAGGGCATGTCCTACAAATATGTGCATGTTGACCACAAGCACGGAAGCACACTGGAGGATAGCCAAGTAGAAATTTGGAAATCCTTACCTGGACCAAGTACCACCGCATGAGGACTTTATAGTTTTGTTTCAAGTGCTAAAATATTTTGGGAGGAGGATTTGGTGGTCGCCCAAATGTCATCCCAGCCCTCAGCCTCCAGATCAACCTCAAGGTCTCTAGACCATTGTGCAGCGTAAGATGGCATACTGGATGGTGGGGACGTTAGATGGTTGTATAAATGTTATACACTACATGGGGCATGCGGGTCTTAATTGCATATTCCTTTGTAGAGCGATAGACTAGTAGATGAGTGTGTGCACATTATTGTCTGAAAGAAATTAGCAAATCTGAAGATAACAAAAATATTCCCTAGGCAGGAGTTGAACCCGTTGCTGCAAGGCAGGAAATGTTTTCAGACCTTTTATTAGTCACAAGGTCACATACACGTGTCAGACCTAGAAAGAACAAAAATTGAAATGAAGCTGGGTTGGAGTAGGCCGGATAGAAACCTAGCTGATTAAGAAAGGAGAGTAATGGGATATGAGAAGATGCTAGTTTTGAATGGAACTCAAAGCTTATCCCATAGTAAAAAGGAATGCTGGGTTATTGGATTGGTTATAGGTCCACGGTCAGAGCGGGTCATCCACAGCAGGTTAGCTACCGATAGAGGGTATAATTCAATCTCCTCAAGGCCCACCCAGATCGGAGACTCAATTGTTGTATAATATTGTGTAATTTTGGCTAGTTGGGCAGCGTGGTAGTATCTGAGTAAGTCGGGGGCCCCAAGACCCCCACGAAGTCTACTCCATAACAGTATGACTCGAGGAACTCTAAGTTTGGTGTGGCCCCATATGTACTTGCTGAAAATAGTAAGAGGGAATTGCAACTGGGAGGACTGTCCTAGCCAGGAGACGGAGCGGTTGCCATAGGTCTAGCAGGGAGGACAGGTGTGGAAGCATAGGAAGGTAGTTTGCCCACTTTAAAGGTGAGGGGGACTATTTGTCAATTTAATCCCCAAGTATGGTATTGAGGTAGTAGACCATAGAAACTGGAATGTATCTTGAAGCTAGCTGAACTCGTCCTGAGGCAAGGACACGTTGAGGGCTTTAGATTTAGACGGCTTGAGAATAAAACTATTTTTAAACGACTAAATCAAGCTCAGTTTGACCCCACCAACCATCAGAAAATCGAATGAGCGTTGAGTAAACAAAATTTCAAACAATTCTACTGGTGTGTGGCCAGCTTTACTCTAATTACTTGTTTAATACCTATTCTATACTAGATGTCCAAGGGTGATAAAACGGAAACCTATTTTTCTCTGGCAGGTTACAAGATCTTTTTCAGCAAGAAAAGGGACGCAAACGGCCATCAGTTCCTGCTAGTCCTGGCCGAATGAGGCAAGGAGATGACAGTAAGGTAAGATGTGTATATTTATGATAACTCAATTTGTAAAGGGGATTAGCAGCTATTTTTTTTATTTTATTTTTTTCTGATTCATAGCTTTTTGTGTTGTATATTGATATATTTGCTTCGGTGCAAAATCCTTGCATGTTTTTACAAATTCTTACATAGCCGGAAGCACATTGGAAGCTTGTCAGAAAAGCCAGTTCATAACATTTCTCCTGACCGCCTCTAGTTATTTAATATTGGAGCAGCTTTCCTTTTGGTAGGAAGTGATAGCCTTGTCATCCAGTAATGCTGATGCTTAATTTACAGTACTTTATTCCATCGGTATCTCCTCGGTTCTGTTTCTCAGGGTTATTTTTGACAGGTGCATTTTCCACTGACAGACCGAGTGTTTTTGATGTCAGTCTAACAGCAGTGCAGCAGAATTTCTGTCTTGAATTTTATATGGTGATCTATTCTGTAAATGCGTTTTTTATTTTATTTTTATTTTTTTTCCCCCCGATCATGTATTATGCATTGTTTGTCATTCTGTGTTTAAGTTTGATTCCGCAAAAGTTTTGCAAACGTGATCCTCTCAGTATAGTTTATACAGATTTTCCTGGCTTGATCTGTCAATGCCTTCTTTTTTTGCTATGGGAAAACTGCCAGATATGTGAAGTAGTAACAGGTAATCCTTCTGTAATATAAAGGCAGGATAGGTATGCTGGGCCTTTGGCTTTTTAGAAAAGGCTTTCCATTATGAAATTGCATCTTGCAATGTTAATCAGTATAACTGCTTCCTGCCTAAATAGGAGCTCTATCATTTGTATGGAAGGTTTTTGTACATATGGGCTTTGTCTTGTACAGAAGCATTGTGTGCAGCAAGCTATCAAGCATTTACACACCTTTCAGCAAGCTTCAAGCAGCTTTCTAAAAGTCTTTAAGGCTCCAGTTTGACAACGATAAATACAGATTATATGGGAAGTGTTGACTGACACTTTAAACAAGCTGCTGCTAGCAGATTTTCAATACGTTTCAGGTAGTGCTGAGGTTTATTGAAAGTCTGCTATGGCCTTTTTTTAAAGTGACTGCACTGTTTGCTTCACACTTAACTAAAACTGAAAAAAAATAAAAGATTTTATTCAAGTAAAGAAAATTAACTTGCAAGGGGTGAGGAGTAGGGGGGATTGTTGGGACTGTACAATACCAAACATGAAACCCCAAAAAACAGGAAAAAATATTTCTATACCACAAGAATGTAAGCTAAAATTACAATATTTTAATTCAATTGAAGATTAAAAGCCACCCGAAAGTAGCGCGTTGACATAGATCTGAAAATCGCATGAAAAAATTTGTAGCTAAAAGCAAAATAGCATGCCACAAAGTGCTGGTCATGAAAAGGCAATAAATGAACTGTACGATGTTGACAATTGATGCGAATGCATAGAAGCTCGACGTGTTTCAAGGATAGTCTTCCTTGGGGGTTGATCATCGATCACACGATTTTAGAAGGATCCCTGTAAAATATAGGACAATCAATATGTGCAATATATACAAACAATGATGGTAATAAAGTAATTTTATAAGAAATAATATATGAACTCGCATTTATTTAATGAGAAAACACATAAGAATATACATGGTTCGAGTATATTGGATGTCTCTAGGTCAAGACAGCATTTTGAGATGGCCACTCCCAGACTCCAACCACGAGTACAAGGGATAGATGGAACAACAAGGGGCAGCAGGTCTTATTGGTGCGAAAAGACAAAGTATATGGTGGAGGATATTGCACAGGTCCATGGAGACATGGGTGAATATAAAAGGTACCTTTTTTAAATGGTACCTATTGAATAGTACGGTAAATTGCAAAGATCCCCAGATAGGTGTATCTATGACATAGCCCAGGTAGTAGTTCTGTTTTTCCGTATCACACAAGCAGGGGACTGAGACTGATAAAAATATAAAGAAAACAATAAATGTAGATTAAAATTGTTTTATAGAAGCAAATGAAGAATAATATCTAACCCGGTGGGCAAAAAAGCCCAATTATCCATCATAGTAGTGGCTTATCTAAGACAAAAAAAATCCCAGAAGTATGTGTGGATGTTGAAAGCTCTCAGGGAAACAGTCAACCGACATAGACTTGCCAGGAATACAAAAAGGAATAGAAGGTGTAACTGCTGTCCACCAGCTGCTGTCCATGGAAACAAACAAGTCCCCTAATATCCCCCGCTGCGATCCCTGGGCATAGACCAGGCAGCGAATGATGTAATTTCCAGCTTCGGGGATGCCAAAGCTGCCATGGGTGAAAAGAGAGCATATGCTGACCAGAGGGCTCACACGCACAGTGTTCTGAGGGGGCACCTGCACGAAACCGCATGTATGCCACCAAGGACGGGGAGCAAGGACACCCAGATGGGAACCAATAATTCCAGGGCCCCCTCCTGGAGCGGAGGGGGCTGTGCGTGCAGAGTGTCCCATGTCTGGAGAGGAGGAAAGGGGCCAAAAAATGTTAAATAGGCTGTTGAAACCAAAAACATCCAATATTTACACATGTTTTGACACATTTTGTACAATGAGGAAAAAAGAAAAATGATGTTCCTCACAGGTTCTTCCTTCACATAAGATGTTCGAATCATCCTGTACTGAACCCCTCAAAAGGCCTATAAATCAATATTAAAGGGGTTGTAAAGGTTTGTTTCCACCTGAAAAACACCTTTCATTGACCAGTCCCCCCTGTATTACTTACCTTGAACCCTCAAACTTGTCCCACAGGATGCACTCTCTCTCTTGCCAGGCCTTTTGTCTTTTGATTGGATAGATTGATAGCAGCACAGCCATTGGCTCCCACTGCTGTCAATCAAATCCAATGATGTGGCCCGGGGGTGGGCGAGTCTTGCATTCGGCGTCTATGAACGCCGAATGCTGGACTCGGGAGCGCACCTGCAAGGTAACCCCCCGGGAGAGCGCTTCTCCCAGGGGGGTATCTGATGCGGGGAGGACCTGTGAGAGCCACGAGGGACCCCAGAATACGATGTTTGGGGCCACTCTGTGCAATACGAGCTGCCCATTGGAGGCAAGTATGACATGTTTGTTATTTTTAAATTGGAAACCCAAACCTTTAGTGTCACTTTAAGGCCAGGAGGCTCAGTGGTTTTAAGCACGTAAATCCAACGGCGTTCTCTTTGTAAAGTATGTTCCAGTCTCCGCCTCTGGGATCAGGGACAACCACATCCAAAGCTCAGAATCATAGTGATGGAACATGTTGTAAACATTCACAATGTGTCTCCCTATGACCAAATAAATGTCACCTGAAGTGGCAGCCTGTATATGCTCCTTGATCCTGTGCTATAATTCTGTTATTCAAGTAAGTATTCTTTAAAGTGGTTGTAAAAGCTCAAGGTTTTTTAGATTCTATGCAGCAGCCCCTAATACTGACCCATCTCGACACAGCCATGTGCATGAGAGCAGCAGTATCTTCTTCATTGGCTGAGACAGCAGCAGGAGCCATTGGCTCCCACTAATGTCAATCACAGCCAGTTGGCCAATGAGGAGCGGGGGGGGCAGAACCATGCTCCGTGTGTAAATGGACATGGAGCAGTGGCTTGGGAGTGAGGCTGTTCAGGTGCCCCCATAGCAAGCTGCTTGCTATGGGGGCACTCTGCAGAGGGGAGGGACCAGGAGAGCCGGCTGGGGACCTGAGAAGCGGAGGATTGCGGCTGCTCTGTAAAACCATTGCACAGAAGCAGGTAAGTATGACATTATTGTTATTTAAATAATAATCTGCGTTTTAGTATCCCGTACTGTAAAAAATACCCTCTATTGCTCTGTCTCTTCCATATTTCTGTTTTTCCTTTTTTTTTCCCTTATCGTCTTTCAGGACAGCCACCTGAGAGACCTTGGCTCCTCCCCTCTGTAGGAAACACCTGCGCCAGCTTGCTATAAATTTCCTCCTCCCCTGCTGCTCCTCAGTTATTTGTGTTTCCTCCAGGTGGGGAGACACCTTTTTTTGGAACCAGCCAGGAGAGTCAGGATTACCAGGGGGTATGTAAGGCTCAGGCAAAGGAAAAGGTCCACAAACAAAGCAGCAGAGGCTCCTTTTTTGGACAACAGACCAGGTAACTAACCTGGGAGAGACTGCCACCCCTGCATCCCTGAGCGCAGCGGAGGTCAGGGGGGTTCCTTCTCAGCTCCGAGTGCGGAGCACGGATACAGGCCCTGCCGTCCCATACCTCCAGCGGCGTGTAGCGCTCGCAGCGCGGAACACGCTGGGTATAGGGACCGGCGATGTCGGCGACGGGTGACGTCACGTCCGGCATGAGGAGAGGAGCTACAATTGCTGTACAGACAGCAAAAGCTCCAGTGGTGACACAAGCAAGTTCCAGCCATGTAAAGGTAAGGGGAACCTGGGGAGGACCTCCCATGGCCTATAACCACCACCCATCCCCCTCCCCCTCAAGGGTTCAGCAAAGGGGGGGGTGGGCAGGACCCTCCTGTGTCAGAGGGTTATTTTCATTGGGCCCCTAGTGTGGTAAGCCCATATGGAAGACGCTGCGCACCTGCCAGTTGCAGGAAGCTTATGTCAGTATTAATGTGTGTGGGTTTTTTCTTTATGTCTTTTCAGAAACCTGACAAGTCTAATCCCTCTCATAATTCAAAGAGGAGGTGCCCTTCTTGTAAAAACACACTTAAAGATTCCTGGGGGAAAGCATTATGTAAGGAAGGTATTCACAAGTTAGTGCAAGAACATTCCACAGAGCAGGGCAGTGATTTAGCGGCATCTGTTAAGGAACTATCTAGTACCTTTGTATCTTTCAAAACCTTTTTTGATGGATTTCAGATCCCTCAACTGCAGACTGCTCCCCCACCAGTACTACCGGTGCTAGCAAACGCACAGGCACTACCCTCCACTAGTGCCGGTCCTTTAGTAACTCCTAGAGAGGAGGCAGAGGACGAGCCTGACAGCGCAGCGTCCGGCTCCCAATAATCTGAGGGTGAAACACTGGAAGGGGATTCCAGAAGACCCTCTAGATACAAACTCTCTTTAGAAGAGGTAGACCAGCTGTTGGGAGCCATTCATACCACGCTGGGTATACAGACTGAAAAGAAACCTTTATCCCTGCATGATCAGGTGTATGAGGGTTTGGGAGAACGGGAAAAGAAGAATTTTTGCACAGAAGCAGGTAAGTATGACATGTTTGTTATTTAAATAATAATCTGCGTTTTAGTATCCCGTACTGTAAAAAATACCCTCTATTGCTCTGTCTCTTCCATATTTCTGTTTTCCTTTTTTTTTTTTTTTTTTTTTTTTATTGCTGTTGTGATCTGTCTTTCTGTCAGAGGGTGGATACCATAGTTTTCATGGACTCACTGTATTTAGGATCTTGGTCACCCTCTTTCCCACTCCTGAGATGGACTATGGGATTTGGAGTGGGCATAGAACAGTGCACATGACCGCAAATAACATGCACTGCTCCTTCCATGGAGAAGTAAAGGGGGAAAAAAGGTTTGGGAACTCAAGGAGGATGTTGCAAGCAGGCAGAAAAACACAGTAAATTATTTTATGAAAAATAAACTACAGGGCCATCAAGTAATGGATTATTTTTGTAGAATAAGGAGATCATTAAGTGCCATTTTAGGAGCTCAGACAACCCTGAAAGATTGCTGAAAGCTTTTTAACGTCTTTCTGTTTACAGTTCTTATACAATCTAAAGCCCATATGTACAAGGCCTTACTAACTAAAAAAAAAACTTCAAAACATAATTCTTCACATTATAGGAGTAATTTTTAAATCTAAAAGAGTAGTTCAGTGATTCCTTGGAGGTCATGCCCAGTGCCTAGACATGCACTAAGTTGCTAGCAGGAAATTAAAGGACAGTTATCAGCACTTTGTCAAAAAGAGCATATTGCTTTCAAGTAGGAATTTGATGCTGGAAAAAATAATGCGGTAGTGACTCCCATTCCTCTTCTGGCTTTATTTGACTTAAAACTGAACTCTAGGCTGAAAACCAAACGAATAGTTGCAATGCATACTGTTTTACCTGCTTCCTGGATCTGGATCTATTAGAAATGGTGATATCTATTCATTGCTAAGCCTACAATTTCAGTCGGCTATGCAACAGGTGATCATTGATTCTACAAAGCTTACCAATAATTATGTAGCACCTGTGAAGTCGAGTAAGACCTTTTTGTTACATAGTTCCTGGTAAATTATTCTGATCAAACAGATCAAATCGAAGGTAACGGATGTTTTGATGGGCTTAAAATAACCCCATTGTGAGTATGGATGTGCTCACGACATGAGTCTGAACATACCTGAGCTGTCCCACCAGCAAGCTGTAAAAGTGGCCAGCCAATCTTAGGCCGCAAAGGCATGCCCTTCCCTGCAGCCAGGTATACAAGGGTCATGTATACCTGCAGCTGCAGCTACAGCTCCAGGAAAAAAATTATTGGAGTATGGATAGATCACATCTATTACCTGTTTTATCCAGTGTCCACTCAATTGGTACTAGACGCACCAGCAAACACTTATGAGTACATGCCCTTAAAGCATTTGTAAACCCAAAACGTCATATTCCTGATATGTGCCTGCCGTACCATGTACTTGTATGGGAAAGTATCCTGTTCTCTTTGTATTGCTTCCTTTCTGTGAAATCCCTGGTATTCCTGCCAGTCCCTCTGCTTTCCTATTAAAAACCGACCACACTAAGCAAGAGAGCAAACCGTGGTCGGTTCTCTAGCTATGCTGGGAACTCTGTGTGCTCTCCTCCCAATGATCAGACTTGTCCTGACATGCCCCACTGTACAGCCATTTACTGGGAATTTCAGTGTGTTGCTACTTCTCCTCCTACCCCTAGCTCGTATGCAGCACAGAGGGAATGTGTTAACCTCTAAAAAAAGGTATTTCTAATGTATTTCTATGCCTATTCAAAATGCTTTGCCTTTCATTTCCATTTTAAACGGAATAGGTGCTTTTAAAAGGTGATGGTTTACAAAATTGTGTACAGGTGGTACTATACTCCTGTGAAATTGGCTCGAATCCTCCCGACCCACTCCAGTAAATGTTGGAGAAATTGTGACTTGGATGGACATATTTTTCATATATGGTGGAAATGCCCGTCGATCGGTGCTTACTGGATGGACATCTCCATACTTATACACGATGTTACAAACATTAACATTGAGTTATCCCCACAGATGACTCTCTTCGGACTAGGCCTCTCTGAATGGCCCTCCAAATTCCACCCCATCATTACACACATACTTATTGCTGCCCGGTTATCTATTGCCCGGCACTGGAAACCTATTTGCCCACTTACTCTTCAAGACACCATTAATATCCTCAATGACCACCTAACAATGGAATTTGTCTTTGCAAAGGCACAGCTGACGCTGGATAAATTCACCACTGGCAATTCTGGCTACTGGATCATAGGGCTGTACCTTGCCCTTGACCAATTCATGAGTTATCACCTATGATGACCTATTACCTGGAATTAACTGAGTCACTTGGGTTTGTCTACTGACAGGCTTATTGTGTAACTACTACTCATAACATTGAGCATTAAAGAGGAAGTAAACCCCCCCCAAAAAATTATATTTTTTTAATCATGGTATGTGTTGCGACATAGGTGTCCTAAAGAGAAAAACGAGCGCTCCAAGTACCTTTTTTTTTTTTTTTTTTTTTTTTTTTTATTTATTTTTTTTTTTCTCCTAGTTGTCTTTTTCGTTTTCCTCTTGTTCTCGGCTGCTCCATTTTTAGTAAGGATTATAGTGAGAGATGCGGACGTCATTTCCGCCCTTACTGCGTGGCCCTGTCTAAATCTCGCGCATGCGCTTTACCGTCCTAACCAAGCCTCGCTCTCGATTGCCGTTACTACAGGCTTCCTGTGTCTCTCTCTCTCCCTCTGTCCTCTAATTCACTCCCCTGTGTGACGTCTTGTTCAGTCACAAGGGGGAGTGTCGGGAAGAGGAGAATGAGTTTTACATCGCAAGACTTCTCCTCTATGCTGTTTAGAGGAGAATGTCTCGCAGTTCAGCAAGCAGAATAGCTGGACATAGAAAAACGGCATTGACATATGCCGATCTACAAACTACACACTGCGCAAGCGCGCATGACGTCATACCAAATGAAAACGGACATATCTTCGAAACTAAGCAAGTAAGTGCAGTTTCACAGGCAGCAATCAGCTGCCTGTGTTATCTACTATAAGAACAGATTAAGTTGTCTCTGAGGGTTTACTTCCTCTTTAACCTACTAACACTCTATCTACTCCCTCCTTCCCTTCCTCCCTCACTCTTGCAGTATTTGCCTTTTATTTTACCTCTCTTCTATGCTCTCTACTTTGGGAGCATACAAGAGACCAAGGTTACACTTGTTAATATACTTTAAGTACAGAAATTCCTACCCTTAATCTTGATGTCACTGTATCTGTATATCGAGTTACTGTACACCACCTTTATGGCTTTTTTCAATAAAGAAATCAAAATCTAAAAAAAAAAAAAAAAAAAAAGTGATAGTTTACAATCAATTTGAAGTCCCCTGTCAACACCCCCCCCCCCCCCCAACATGTTTTTTCCAGCCACTTTTTCATGTGCTGGGGACTAGTTCCTCTAAGTATTGCTCAACTACTGCCCTCCCCTCACCCTTGTGTATTATCTGCATCAACCACATCAAGGTTATCTGAAGTGTGGGAGTGATTAAAAGTCTTTCCATCCTCTCTCCACCTAGCTCTTCTCACTGATTCAAAGTGCTACCCACCAAGACCCTTTTATCAAAGTCCAGTGTTGGCTGCATCTGTGCATTGCATAGATATATGGGCTGTGACTACATGGGACATGTAGTTTTAGTCTACAGTGCTGAGATCTAGGGGTGGGGGGGGGTTGGGAACTACATTTGACCCCCCCCTCTAGTTGTCTAGATTTGGCTGCAAAAATGGTGACAATGGTGATGTCATAGGACTTTATAGGTCAATTTACTTTTGAATGCTGTAAGTTATGTATTTAATTTGTTGGCGATTGGATTTTACATTTATCAAAGTATACTGTGAAGTTACAAGCATATTTTTATTGGTTTATTTAGCATTGTCAGGGATGTAAAAATTGACACACGTTTTTAAAATGATGCAGGTTGACACTGTTACTGCAAATTTAGGCAGATTAGTTATGCTGCATTTACAGTGACTGTCAACGATCACCTTGTAAAATAACTTGTATTACAATTTTACTGGCGGCAGGTTGGCTCAGCTGGGCAAACCGACGTTACCTTGCGTTGCTTTGCCTTTTGGCCACTAGGGGCGCAGGCACCCGCAGCATGTGCCCGACAGGCGCGATGACCGCCGTGCACCCGCGATCGCTCGTGACAGAGCGAGAACTGGGATCTGTGTGTGTGTAAACGCACAATCCCAGTTCTTTCCGGGGAGCCTGACATTTTTGTTGCAGGGGATGCTCCAGATGGCCATATTGCATTTTACAGAAAATTACAGTGCTGCAGATCAAAAGGGTTTTTTTTTTTATTTGGGTTGCACAGATACTATTTTTTTACTGGCAAAAACGAGTACTGATACTTGCGGTCAAGTACTCGCCAATATGGAGTGCCAATGTTGCAAACCAAGATTTTAGTGCTGCTACCCACATAATCCACCATCCACAGAGCTCACAGGTGCCTAATCCACAGTTGCCCATCTGAGAGTAATAGTCCATAAAGATGATCCGCACAACTGCCTATACTCTAGAATTGTACTTTTATTCAGAAAACCAGTGTACAGTAGGCAAATGCAGTCAATTTACGCTTTTCAGCCAACACGGCTTTAATCATAACATAATCATAACTGATTACAGCCGTCAACTGACTGCATTTGCATACTGTACACTGTGGTTTCCTGAATAAAAGTAATATTTTAGAGCATAAGCGGTTGTGCGGATTATCTTTATGGACCAAGTAACAATATCTTTTTTTAACGTTTCCTGTCTGAATCACTTTTGGTTTCCTGCACCGCTCCTGTGTAAACCCAGGCTGAAGTCACTATGACGAGCCTGGGTTCGCACAGGAGTGGTGTGGGAAACTGCATACGATTCAGACAGGAATTGCACCACATTCCTTTTCAAATTGCATGTGGTTCTTTGCAGTGTTATTTGAGCCCATTCATTTTGTATGGGTTTAAATCGCACCACAATGTTGTCAGTTTCAGGTATCGGAGCATTTATACGAGTACTCATGCAAATACAGTGGAACCTCGGATTACGAGCATAATCCATTCCAGGGGTATGCTCCTAATCCAAAGTACTCGCATATCAAATCGAGTTTTCCCATTGAAGTCAATGGAAACGAAAATAATTAGTTCCGCATTGACTTCAATGGGATGCAATACCGCATGCGGCCATCGGAAATGGCCGAAAAGGCCCGAGGACACTTCGGCTGACCTCAGCAAACCTCGGAAAGACCTCCTACCCAACATTTGCCGAGGTCAGCCGTGCTGTACTCGGGCCTTAACGTGCATTTCCGAACATGCCGCTCGGCTCTAGTGCCCCCCCACCTCAGGCCAAAAGCGGTACTGCACACCACTTTGGCCTGAATCGTGCTCGTTTTGCGAGACAACACTTGCAAACTGAGTTACGATTTTTAAAAATATAGTGCTCGTATTGCGAAACGCTCGTTAACCACGTTACTCGCAATCTGAGGTTCCACTGTACTCTGTCTGCACAACCCTAGTATTTTTTATTTACATAAAATTACATTTGCTATTTTTTTATATTTTTTTTTACCCTTCAAGTACAACCTCTTAGTAAAGCTTTCATAATACTGTAAATGTAAAACACAAATATTGCCATCCATAGAATTGTTTTTATTTTTTTAACTGCTTTGAATGTTATGGTGGTCGTCGTGTGTTTTTTTTTTTTTTTTTTTTTTTTTTTTTTTTTTTAAGAATCATTTTGTAAAAATAGGGGTCGCCGATGCATTTATAATTGTGTAATCGTAAACCTTTTCAATTGCAGCAGATAAAGCTTTAAAGTGAACGATATTTGTGAAAGCATTCAATCAGCAGTCTATTCACACTTAGTGCTACAAAAGGCTATGAGAGGTGTATTGACATGTCAGCCCTCAAACGGAAGAAATCCAATTATTGTCTTCCTGCTCTTTTTTTTTTTAAACTGTAATTCAGTTCTTTGTGTGAGTAGCATGCAATCTCTGGGAAGCTTAGGTCAATTATAGGATATATTCATGTGTTTTAGTACAATGTCTATTCAATACATTGATATCTTGCGTGTTGCATACATCTAATGTCTTTATTTGCTTTTTAGGGAAGTGGCATGGATGCTTCACCACGAAATTCCTCTCCTGCCCAAAATGGAGATAAAGGTTTGTCAATTCTGTGGTCTCTTTTTATTTATTTTTTTTATTCCACGACAAAGTGTTCAAATAGCTTATGTAGTGGGAAGTGAAAGGAAGTTTCTGATTTAATGACAAGTTATCTGCATATCTGTTGAACACTCACTGTAACTTTATATCCTGTATTGGTTTTCACTTTAGTCACAATTTCAGACCTCAAAGCTAGAGATCTTTATAGGAGCAGTTTTTTGTTAGGCTGGGCATTCACTAAACAGCACAGCGGGAGCACTCTCCTGCTGCGCCCACACACCCACACTCTTGCTGTCATATTACCCGAGCAGTGGCTGCATTCAATCAGGATGTTCACAATGTTAATCTAACAATTCTCTGCCTGGCTCCTTTTGTTTTTTAATTGGTGGATGTTGGGTGAGAATCAATGGACAGTGCCACCCATTGAGCAAAATTTGGTCAGTTTATGGTCTGCTTTAAAGAAGAATTCCAGGTATAGATATTTTATATTTGGTTACATTGGTCCAGCTTGAACCAATAAAGCTATGTATAATACCATACCTGGCTGAAGCTCCTGGAAGCTGGAAACCACTGAAGTAGACGCTGCTACTGCAGTGATCTCCACTTGCTTTCATGCCCCGTGCTGTGTGGCTGGCCTGCTGCGTTCTGAACACATTGGGTCGGCCACTCTGCATAGCCCCAATTCAGAGATGCATAGCCCCCATTCAGAGAATGCTTTGCATATCCTGAATGAATGTAAAGCGTTCTCAGATTGGCTGAGGTGTGGTGATGACATCATGCTCTCCACTTCATGTCGTGGCTGCTTTATGATGGATACTCAATCTGAGGCTGGGTATTAGTGTATAATACACTGACCACTAATCAGCAGCAAGGTAAGCTTTGTGTAGTAGGTTCCGGAGGGGTGGGCAGGATAATTGGAATTCATCTTTTTTTTTTCCTTCGAAAAGGTTAACCTACACTTTAAAGTGGTTGTACACCCTGTACAACCACTTTTATCTACAGGTAAGCCTATATTAAAGCGGTTCTGCACTCGTTTTCTTTTTGGGCTATATGCAAAGGCCATATAGCTCAATTGGGGGACTTACCTGTTCCATCTTCCATCTCGATCGCCGCCGGTTTTCCTCCGCTAAAAATCTTCATCTTCTTCCTGTCTGCTGGGGTCCATCTTGCCTGTGGGCATGTGAAACCCCACAGGCACTTTAGATGGCCCAGCATGCACCGCCGTTACTCGCGCGTGCGCAGTAACGGCACATCTGCCGACATCTCACGAGATTTCGGAAGATGTGGCCGAAATCTCGCGAGATTTCGGAAGATGTCCGCACTGACTCCTGGGAACAATGACACCAGATCCCAGGAGACAGTGCGGCCTGACGACGATCGACGCAGAGACCCCGCCCACCCCCGAAGAGACAGAAGACAGGAAGTCATCAATTACAAGGTAAGTAAAAAAAAAAAAAACACATTTCATTTAGTACTCTTTGCCTGATTTGGAAGGCAAAGAGATTTACTAAATGAAATGGGTGCAGAACCGCTTTAAGGCTTACCTGTAGGAGCTTGAAATATCTCCTAAACCTCTATGGTTTAGGAGATATTTACTAAAAAGCCGAGCGCCGATCACTACGGCGCATGCACCAATGTCATCGGCACATGTGCCCTTTAGAAAGGGCACATCGTGCCGTTACTAATGGGGTTCATTCCTTGACTGGCGGCTCCCACGCGACTCCGGCCAGTCACAGAGCCGGAGTTCGCAGCCCCAGAAGGAAGAGGGGCGAAGATGGACGTCCCCTGCTAGTGGGGACAATGGAGACATTGCGGGCTTCGGATTCAGGTAAGTGACACATAGTGGGCTACTATGCGATGCATAGTAGCCCATTATGCTTTACCTTTGCAGGGAAATAAAGAGGAAGTAAAACCCACCCTCTTTAAGGCTACATCTACTCCTCTGCATTTGTACAGTGCATCATGCATTTTGCAGGTGTTAATATTTTTCCCAATGGAAGGTGTTTTGACTGAAAACTACCCCTAAGGCAGGCCATAGATGGTGCAAAGAAAATTTTGCATGATTCCCCCATCAACACAGACCGTACTGACAGGGGAATCCCTCCTGCCGAGACATTGTATTCTCCCAGCAGGGAAAGCCGTCCTCGCCAGGAGAAGACAGTGATTATTGCTAGCA
Source organism: Lithobates sylvaticus (assembly GCA_028564925.1). NCBI lineage: Eukaryota > Metazoa > Chordata > Amphibia > Anura > Ranidae > Lithobates > Lithobates sylvaticus. The sequence continues at coordinate 109,853,715 of CM053031.1, read as the reverse complement.
GCTATAGCGGCTGCTACCGGGGATCGTAAGTAAAATCGGACAGACTGGTTGTACCCAAGTTGATTGATCAACTTGGTACATTCAGCCTGCACACACATGGTTTGAATCTCTATGGCCAGCCTTGGATCCCCCCCCTTTTTTTTTTTTTCTTAACACGCTACATCCCCAGTCCACCAAACGGTGGCGGTATATATATATATATATATATATTATACCTGAACTATTTTTGCTATGCTATTAAGATTTATTGACCAGTAAAGATATTTTAGTAGAATTAATAAAATTAGTAGAGAAATAGAGATATATTAATATATGCCCTGTTCAATAATTGTTCAGTTTTTTGGTTCACTTGGCTCCATGGTAACAGAATTGCATTCAGAGCCACTTCAGAAGATTCTGCAGCTGAATTTGCTAGTTTGATACAAATTTTTCCTCTTTGCATACTTAGGTGGGGCAGGGTAACCTATTTGCAAATAAAAAAAATCAGCAAGATAGTGTATTTACTGAGCACATAATTCACTATTAGTGGGAAAAGTGACCACGTACAGTCTCATTCTTGCAAGCAGTGTGCGTTTTTTTTTTTTTTTTTATGAGCATTTCTTGAGACATTTGGGTAAGAAATAAACTCTATCTTAGTTTAGGTAGAAATGATGAACACTTCCAACTCCTGAAAATGGTAGTAAACATGCACAGGGATTCCTATCACTTCACATAAAGGTGCCAGCCATTCAAGTGGATGTAAACCCTCTCCTATACCTAGTGAAGTGAACAGCCTCAGATGATAGAGATGAAACCAATAAGTTTTTCATGTATATCTGCTGTCTTCATCTTTATATATTCTTTAGAAAGTGCACATCTTGTTGGATTTTCTCTTCCTGTTCAGCACTGGGAAATGATTCTTGGCATACAGCCAAGACGGCTGATTGGAGGAAAGGCACGCAACCCCCCTCCACATAGGCAGAGACTCGCAGTGCTGTGATAAGTCAAGCTCTCTGCTAATCTATAGCTTTAGAGCAACGAAACAGCAGAAAGACACGGGACTCAGGGCTTTGGAGAGAGATCAGAAAACACTACAGATATATATGCTTGGGTCAAATTTCATGAATCGGGTTTACATCCACTTTAAGGGGAACAGGAAAATTATTGGTCATATATTGCATCCATCGGCTGAATTGGGGAAGACTGTAATAGTTCCTGATAGTGAGGTGTTGTGAAAGGACATGTCCAATTGCACCCATTCTTCCATCTGCCCCTTTGTGAGATGCCTTAGAGCAGGGGTCTCAAACTTGCGGCCCTCCAGCTGTTGCGGAACTAAAAGTCCCATGAGGCATTGCAAGGCTGACTGTTACAAGCATGACCCCCACAGGCATGATGGAACTTGTAGTTTCGCAACAACTTGAGGGTGGCGAGTTTGAGACCGCTGCCTTAAAGTGTTACTTAACCTCTTGCCGACCTGCGCCCGTACATGTATGTCGTCAGAATGGCATGGCTGCGCAAATGGGCATACCTGTACGTCCCTTTGAATTTGCTCCGTGAGTAGGATTGCAGGATACCCGTGATCGTCTGGCGGGGAGATGCTAATGTAAACAAGCATCTCCCCGTTTCTGCCTAGTGACACTGTCACTGATCACAGCTCCCTGTGATCGGCAGCAGTGATCAGTGACGTGTCACTCGTAGCCACGCCCCCTAACAGTTAAAATCACTCCATAGGATGCACTTTACCCCTTCCTAGCCAGCTAGTGGTTAACCCCTTCACTGCCAGTGTCATTTTTACAGTAATCCGTGTAATTTTATAGCACTGATCGCTGTAAAAATGACAATGGTCCCAAAAATGTGTAAAAATTGTCCGCTGTGTCCGCCATAATGTCGCAGTCATGATAAAAATCGCAGATCGCCGCCATTACTAGTAAAACAAAAATGATTCATAAAAATGCCATAAAACTAACCCCTATTTTGTAGACGCTATAACCTTTGCGCAAACCAATCACGGTTATTGGGATTTTTTTTTTTTTTACCAAAAATATGTAGAAGAATACGTATCGGCCTAAACTGAGGAAGAGAAAAAAAAATGTATATATTATTTTGGGGGATGGTTATTTTAGCAAAATGTAAACAATAATGCTTTCTTTTTCAAAATTGTCGCTCTATTTTTGTTTATAGCAGAAAAAAAAAAAAACCACAGAGGTGATCAAATACCATCAAAAGAAAGCTCTATTTGTGGGAAAAAAGGGACGTCAATTTTGTTTGTGAGCCACATCACACGCCCGCGCAATTGTCAGTTAAAATGCTGAATCGCAAAAAGTGCTCTGGTCTTTGGCCAGCCAAATGGTCCGGGGCTTAAAGCAGGACTGTACCTGAATTTTTTTTTTTTAAAAGCCAGCAGCTACAAATACTGCAGCTGCTGACTTTTAATAAATGGACACTTACCTGTCACAGGTTCCAGCGATGGCAGCAGAGGCAAGGAATCGGGAAGTGTCGCCTTTGCGGCTTCACTTCCCGGTTCCCTACTGCGCATGCGCAAGTCGGGCAGCGCAATGAGAATTGTCAGCGCTGTCTGCCGGGACACGTGTGTGTGTGTGTGTGTGTGTGTGTGTGTGTGTCTCGGCAGACAGCGCGCCGGGACAGGAAGTGGCGTAAACTCCGTGGGAGTTTATGCCCGGAAGTGGGTGCAGATACATGTCCTAGACGGGTACCTGCACCCCCCCCTCCCCCCTGAAAGGTGCCAAATGTGACACCGGAGGGGGGGAGGGTTCCGAAAAGCGGAGGTTCCACTTTAGGCTGAAATTCACAGTTAAAATGATAAACCCTCAGTTTTCAAGCAGTTTCTGCAGCTGATTTACTCCAGATTATTTTAAATTTTTGTTTTTTCTGTTTAAACATGATATCATGACTGCTGCCCTGGGTTAATTTTTTTAGGGCGACTCCTTTCTTTTGCAGCATGCCATAGAATCACCCTTGCATGCAGGAACTAGAGTTGTGCCTCCCTACACTGTGTGCATCCATACAGCAATGTAGGCTAGGATGACAAAGCACTCCCTGCTTCTCCCACCTTCCCCCCCTCCCTGCTCCAAGCTAACAGACTAGTTTTGAGACTGCACTGTCCACTGTTAAGACTTTCCTGTGAACAATGGAAGTTCAGGGAAGCCACACAAGGGAAGCAGAAGCCAGCAGCATTGAAAAGTGTGAACTGCAAGTGCTGGGATAATAATTTTAACATAATTTACCACAAAATATTAGAAATGTTTGGCTTAATAGTTTGGGCACAAAAAACGAAGTATTCTACTTTAAAGCTAAACTCCAGTCAGACAGACATAAATCAAATATAGAGAATCCTAATGTCTTGATTGCCGCCTCATTTTTTGGAACAGGAGCATTCTGAGTGAGAGACTGAGGGGCATCACTCCATTTCTTTGCACAGTACTGTCTTAATTATTTTCACGTGTTTTACATGCTTACTGGAAAGGGAGAACATGGCATAACCTTAGCAATGAGTGTCTGCATCGTCATTAAAGTGGTTGTAAACCCACTTTTTGGGCTTTTACCTATAGGTAAGCCTAGAATAATGCTTACCTATAGGTAGTGGAAATATCTCCTAAACGTGCGCCGTTTAGGAGATATTTCACTTTGTCCGCCGGAAATCGCTACGCCGCATGCGCAAAGGAAACTAAAGCCAGTTTCTTCCCTAGCATATGCCGCAAGTCGCTGCTCCCATGCGCATGCGTGGGAGTGACGTCACGCGGCTCCGGCAAATCACAGAGCTGGAGTCCGCGGCCCGAAGGAAGAGGGCAAGAAGATGGACGCTGCCCACACAGGGGACGTCGCTGGATTCTTTTGCAGCTAAGTGGTACATAATGGGCTAGTATGCGATGCATACTAGCCCATTATGCTTTTCGTTTGCAGGCTATACAGGGAGCAGAAGAGGAAGTAAAACCCATCAGGGTTTACTTCCTCTTTAACCAATCATTGGCAAGGGCAGGCTGGTGACCGAAGCCGATCTGACGCTCGGCTATCGGCTGCTGCCGCCGCCATCTTCGGTAAGGGAGTTAGGAAATTAAGCCTTGCGGCTTCACTTCCCGGTTTCCTACTGCGCATGCACGAGTCGCACTGCGCAATCCGGATGGTCCCTGCTGTCTCTGGGACCTGTACATTTCCCAGTACAAACTGAAGGGGGGCACGAGAAGTGGCGTAGACTCTCGCGGGAGTCTATGCCCGGAAGTGGGTGCAAATACCTGTATTATACAGGTATCTGCACCCCCCTCCCCCCTGAAAGGTGCCAAATGTGACACCGGAGGGGGGGTTCCGAAAAGCGGAGGATCCATTTTTGTGTGAACCTCCGCTTTAAACTCTGTCAAGGTTTTAATGCTGTCTGTTTCCTGAGATTTCCCCACTCCTCTGTCTCATTTACAGTGGCTGTGGTCACAATAAGTATGGAGGAAATCTTCCCAAATGGGACAGATTCTGATGCTTCCCCAATCACAAAAAAAATGTAAATCCCTGCATTCAATGTTGATTAGTGCTGTACACTGTTTTAAACGAGGGGATTGGAGTAAAATTCCCATGTTTAGTGCTTTTTTGAGTTATTTTTAATCTTTATCCTAGTATATTTTTTGTTACAGTTACCCATTGAAATCAAAATCGCAAGTTAGAATAATATCTGGAGGTGTAATGATGGATTTTAGGTGTGAGAATTAAAACAATGCTTATTCTGTTAAAAAATCGCTTAAATCCGTTACTGACTCAGCAGGTTTTACAGAAAAGCCCCGTGTTCTAAACGTTGTGTAAATCCGTGACATATCCTGTAAAATATAGTCTGCCGTGCCGGTCAGCTATTATCTCGGTTATGCCTCGTTCCATTGTGAAAAGGATATATTCATGTTGAATACAACGCACAATGTTCAGAAATGCTTTAATATAGTTAAAAGCACTGGGAACTTGCAATAAATCGATAGGTCAACTATATCCACTAATGAGACTTGATTTTCTGTGATGGCTCCAGCAAAGTAGGTTACACAAATGTCTACATGCACCAGGGAACACAGGCCTATAGAAGCAACATTGAGTGACAAGAATGTCTTATTAGCTTGTTAGTACATTTACACTTTGAATGTAGAAAGGGGGGGGAATTTGACCTTTTTAGTCTGCATTCACACATGATCGCGGCAGAATCGCAAGTCACATTCACTTTAATGGGACGGCTGGTGATGCGGCAGTTTGTAGTGTACATGGATCTACAAAACGATAGGATAAAGAAATATTCCTGAACTTTGTTTTATCTCATGGATACTGTGAAATTGAGGGGGAATGCATCAATGCAGTGCATGCTATCTCAGCTTGCAGAGCTTGAATTCATTGCATGAGTTTACCAAAAATGTAAATATTGCAGGATATACAGTCCCATGTTACGTAAGTAAGCTCACATTTCATGCTGAATTAACAAAATGATTAATGTATCTTAAATAGAAAACAATCTTTAGATAGATTTTTACTCCAAAAGCATTTTATTTTAAAAAAGATCTGAATTTAAATAAAAATAATCCAATTATTATTTTTTTAACCACTTCAGCCCCGGAAGATTTGGCTGCCTAATGACCAGGCCATTTTCTGCGTCGCTTTAACTGACAATTGTGCGGTCATGCAACGATGTACCCAAACAAAATTGACGTCCTTTTCCCCCCCCACAAATAGAGATTTCTTTTGGTGGTATTTGATCGCCTCTGCGGTTTTTATCTTTTTGCGCTATAAACAAAAGAGCAACAATTTTGAAAAAAACCTTAAATAAAAATCTTTCACTTGTGCTATAAAAAATATCCCACATTTGTTATCAAAAAAAATGTTTTTTTTCCTCAGTTCAGGCCGATATGTAATCTTTTACATATTTTTGGTTAAAAAAAATTGCATTAAGCGTATATTGATGGGTTTGCGCAAATGTTATAGAGTTTATAAAATAGGAGAGATTCATGGCATTTTTCATTTTTTTTTTTTTTAACTAGTAATGGCAGAGATCTGCAATTTTTATTGGGACTGCGACATTATGGTGGACACATCGATAACACTTTTGACACATTTTTGAAACCATTGACATTTGTACAGCGATCAGTGCTATAAAAATGCACTGATTACTGTATAAATCAGTCAGTGGCAGGGAAGGGGTTAACACTAGGGGGCAATCAAGTGATTGTGTTCCCTAGTGTGTCTTCTAACTGTTGGGGGATGGGACTGACTAGGAGGAGACAGAGATCGGCGTTCATACATAGTTCCCGGTTCTCTCTCTGTCACGAGCTATCGCGGGAGCCCGGCGGTCATCGCGATTGCTGAGAACTCACATCGGGTCAGGCACATGCTGTGGACGCACGCCCCTAGTGGCCAAGAGGCGAAGCTACGTAACATAAGATCGTTTCGCCCAGGCATGCTACTCGGCCGCAGTAAAACTGCGGCGGCTGGTCGGCAAACGGTTATTCATTGATTTTTATCCACCCTGGTTGCAAATACCATTGTACAATCACTAAAATCTCATTTAAGCTTGCTTTCTTTAAAATAATACCTAATGATCCTGCCATGATAGTACAATTGATATTATGCCCAATATAAATCTCAGATTCTGTCATTTTTATACAATTTTTTTTATTTTTAAATGTCCCAATCCCCGTGTTGGTGTACTTGGATAAGAATAGGACTCCATAACCGAGAAAGCCTCGATGCAACATGTGGCTTGCATATGGAATATATGCAAATGTGTGCAACATAGACCTTGGTTTAATTAAAAACAAATTAAAAAGGTCCTCTTGCTGATTAGATAGCATTGAATGCTGGGTAATTATTTTATCGCATTTTGTGCACAGTGGAAAATGGTTTAAGTATTTCACGCAAGGGTAAAACCACTCTAATGTTTCAATTTCAAAATAATACCATAATGATCCTGCCATGATGGTACTGGACTGCACAACCGAGAACATGCAACATGTGGCTTGCATATGGTATATATGCAAATGTGTGCAACATAGACCTTGGTTTAAAAACAAATTAAAAAGGTTGTCTTGCTGATTAGATGGCATTCACCCAAGGGTGAAACCACTCTAAGGCTACTTTCACACTGAGACGCCTTACAGATGCTTACAGCACTAAAAATAGCGCCTGTAAAGAGCCTCTCCTGTGTCTCCAGTTTGAAAGCCCGAGTGCTTTCACACTGGAGTGGTGCGCTTGCAGGACGGTAAGAAAAAGTCCTACAAGCCGAATCTTTGCAGCGCTGTAGGAGCGCCCCTGCCCATTGCTGGCGGTTTTAACCCTTTTTCGGCCGCTAGTGGCGGGCTAAAACCTCCCCGCTAGCTGCCGAATAGTGCAGCTAAAACGACGCTAAAAATTGTGTCGCTTTACTGCCGACGCCCCTCCCCCAGAGTGTAAGTAGCCTAAATGTTTAAATTTCAGAGCTCCCCCCCCCAACAACACCCTTGTCTGATGGCGAAAAATTGATTTAGGCTGGCACTGTCAGAAAGCAGTAAGGGATTATATAATTGTGTGCCACATCCAAATTTAAAGGAAAAGAAAAGGGATCCCTTATGTGGTGGACTTTTAAGGCACACAGTTTTTTTTTTTTTTTTTTTTTTATTTTTTTTTACCCAAAAGAGCTCCACCAACCCCCGGCAATTTTGCTCTACCCGCTCTGGCACAGTTAGTAAAGGGGTATGTATCTATGCACATATAAATATAAACGGGGCTGCTCTGAGGTAACAAGATTATTTATTTGAAAAACACACACCGCAATAAAAATAAATAAGTAGCATGGGGAACGGAACGCCAAGTGTAGCGACCGTCTGCTATGCATTAAAATTAAGTTTCTCAACATCATACAAGATCAATACAGTATCTGCATGAGTACATTATAATTGTAGGTAGTTTTTAACACCCAACACATTTTGGAGATGTACAATTTCCTCCTTCCTCAGGTGTGAGAGTACAAGGGACACAACCCTATTATAAAAAGATACAATGAAACAATACATCAAAAAATGCATCCTAAAATGAAAGGGATTCATTCAATGTCGAGACACACAAATATTCTAGACATAAAGTCGAATGCAAGTGGTGGTCGCAACAAATCGCAACGTTTTGGAAAAAGCCAAAAGGCTAGATTGATACTGTATTAATTTTCTTCCTCAGGGGTTAAATGGAAGCATGCTGATATAGTGCTATTGAAAAAAAATATATGTATATATAAACATGAGAGTAAATAAAAATGTTATGTTCAATAGTAAACAGATATATATTGGTGCAGCAATTGATTTCATCATGGCAGAGAACAGACATTTGCAATACACAGTACACACAGATCATGTGTTGAAACAGATGGTACCTCACGCTTCAAAGACTGCTGAATCTCATAGCAAGACTGGACAAGATGAATAAAGGGGGGCAGAAAACCATTTCCCACTTCTTATGAGTCTTGATAGATTCCCAAACAGTGTATATTGTAAAAATGTGTGTAAGCCTGGAACCGATATTATCCCAGTGAAGGAGCGGCAAATCAGGGCACACAGGGATAGCCAAAATGATAGCCAGGACATATGCCTGCCAAAAAAAATAATAATTCTGAGGATAATAATAAAATAAAAAAAATTGTGTATGTGTGTATATGTATATATATATATATATATATATATATATATATATATATATATATATATATATATATATATATATATATATATATATATATATATATATATATAATATATTTTGTATATAAAATCTAACATCCAATCAATCAGCATATTACAAATGGCAGAGTAGGTCATTATCTGGTGGCAGTTTCTATGATGGTGTTTCTCCCTTCCCTCAAGGATATTGCTTTGGGACGTCCCAATTAGTTATTAATATAATAACCGACTCTGTGTCCTGTGATGAACGATAAAGAAAATAGGATTTTTTTTCTACAGCTTTCTACAGCTTACCTGTAAAATCCGTTCCTTGGAGTACATCACAGGACACTGTGTCCTGTGATGAACGATAAAGAAAATAGGATTTTTTTTCTACAGCTTAATAACCGGCCCTGTGTCCTGTAATGTATTCCAAGAAAAGGATTTTACAGGTAAGCTGTAGAAAAAAATCCTATTTACAGCTCTCAATACTTTAAGGAGAATAGCAAGTTGAGATCTAAAAATAAGAAAGAATAAGGAATGTGGTGTACTTGGCGTTAACATCCACTATACTGTATATGACTTTTATATTTCAGCATTAATGAAATAAACAGTAGTGGCCAGAAAAGAGAAACTGTAAAGACTGTAAAAATTGTATTGTCTTGATGGCCAGTACAGAAACGCCCCCTTATTTTTTCAGACAGTGGGAAAGTGCCCCTGTACGTTGGTGGTCTGTGAAATGCTGCCTTACATTGATGGTCTGTGGATAAACGCATCCTTTTGATTGGTGCTCAGTGGCAAAAGAGGGGCCCTCTACATTGATGGTCAGTGAGAGAAGGGCCCCATTACACTGGTTATCATTGGGAAGAATGCTCCTTATGTTGGTCGTCAGTGTGAAGAATTCCTCTTGGTGCCATTGGTTAATTATCTTTAAGGAGAAGTATTTTGACCATACTTCTCCTATTGATCACAGAAGCGCAGTTCGTTCTGCACTCCTGTGAACTGTTCAAGCCAACAGCGACAGCCCACTGTAGGCTGATGTCACAGAGCCAGTCCAGACTCTGAAAAGATTCTGCCGAGAAGCCTGGACTGGTAGCTGGCTTAGTCTCTTGGCAATCCACTGAGAGCCTGGGCCAGCCCACTCATGCACCCTCTACAGTCCAGCTCTCCAGAGAGTGATTAAAAGGAGCGCAGAGAGCCACAGACTGACAGTCACTGGCTCTCTGCTCAGTGCGGAGGGGGAGAAATGAGCGATTAGCAGTGTTTGATCGTTCAGTTCTCATTACAGAGCCGGCAGGGGACAGATGCAGCATTGGATTGATGCTGCATCCACCTAGGTGAGTGTAAATGTTTTTTTTATTTTTTTAAATCCTGAACTTTGTCTTTTAAAGGCAAAAAGTGCTTATTGCTCAAAGAACTTCTTGCAATGTTTAGAGGAACCCCAGGGTTCAACGGAACCCTGGTTTTGAAAAATTGCTATAGAGGCTGCTGTCAGATAAGTTAACAGAGAACACCAGCCAAACCTTTGGTCAGACTTTATCTGTCCTGTGGTCTGTGCCCCAGTAGAAAGAGTCCATAAACTTCCTGCTGTGTCTTCAGGAACAGTAAAGAAGAAAATCTCTCTAACAGGATGATAGTGGTTGTAGTTCTTTCCTACTCTAAAAATGTTTTTTTTTTTTTGTCAGGTTTTTATTGCTAATCTTCCATTTTGTATGGTTTCCTTATTTCCTTCCGTAAACAGGACTTGTAGTGGGGAAACTACCCAACCAAAATACAGGGAGGATGTTTTTTTAAGGTCGATCCACAAAGAATATTTTAGTTGATGATCAGCCTTATTTGACTTCTATATTGTGCCATGAGTCTGCAGAGTTGGGAATACAATTCTGTAACCTTTTTACTGCTAGAGTTTATAAACCTTTTGAAACCACCCTTGGACAAGACAACGCATTAATGATCTGATCCTTTTAGTTTCAATAGTTTTTTATTATTAAATTTTCATAAATAAAGAACAAAGATACCGTAAAAGGGTATAATACATATTAGAACATAGAGAACATAACAAAGAATCCTACACATTAATATATCTTCAGGTTATGCACGTTTCCCAGTGAAGTATATGTGCTAAGTCAGTTCAAAGCAAATTATTGTAGAGCATATTACGTCTGGTATTTTACCGTGGAAAAAGTGAGGCCCCCCTCAGGCACCCCAATCGGGACCACGCTGTGCCATAGGAGGGGAGTCTCAAGGTCCAGCGATAGTAATAATAGTTATCTATCTTTAGAAACAGGTGCAAGATCAATATCTGAAGTGTGCAAGTAAGAATGGTGATAAACTAATAGTAAAGGTAAAAGAGAAGAAAAACAAAAAAAAAGGGAAATAAAGAGCGAATGAAAAGAAACAGGTGCTCAGCTTCCTGAGGAGCAAAGGAAAAAACAAAACCATCTAGAACTACTGAGAACTATTCATAGACATCCAGTCAGTCCACGGTTTCCAAAGAGTTTGTGAGATCTGGAATTTACCTAGGGAGGAGGCGAACATTATTTCATAATTAGCATGGATGTTAGTGGTCACTATAATTTCTTTGATGGAGGGCGGGTTTTGGCTTCTCCAATGTCTGGCTATTGTTAATCTGGAGCTGAGTAAGATGTGGGATATTATGCTTCTAATGGGTTTGGGGATCAGGTCGATGCCCAGGGACAGGAGAGCTAATCCTGGGGATTTGGGGATGTGACAGTGGGATATGAGTTTGAGGAGTTTAAAGATCTCGTCCCATAGCTGGGAAAGTTTAGGGCATTCCCAAAATATGTGGAAGAGGGTGCCGACACATTGGCAGTTCCTCCAACACAACGGTGAGGTCTGGTTGTTAAATTTAGAAGTTTTTTGCGGTGTTAAATACCAGCGTAGTAGTAATTTTTGGTACAGTTCCCATAGATTAACAGATCTTGTAGATGAGAATGTGGTTCTCAGGGCTGCCTGCCATTGTTCGGGCGTAAAGATCTCATGGAGATCGCGTTCCCATGCTAGTATGTTAGTGTTTTTAGTAAATGTTAATTTGTCATTAAGGATATTATAGAATAGTGATATACCTTTCGTGGTTGGTGTGAGTTTAGTGAAGAATTAGTAACACCTTCCATGGTAGCTGAATGGAGGTTTTGGTATTAGAACGTAGGAAATGGGAAATTTGCATGTATCTATATTGTTCTGAGCTACCTAATCCAAATTCTAGTTGTAAGGACCTAAACGTCTTCACTGCGGGTCCAACCATAATATCTGAGATGTTGCTAATTCCTTGGTCTACCCAGTGTGCTAGATGTAGATCAGGAATGATTCCTGTTGAACATGTGATAGGGATTGGTAGTGGGACGGTTGGGGGGGTTCTAGTCTTCTGCCTCAGCAGGGTTTTCCATGCTTGAAGGGACGCTTTGATAGAGGGTGCTACGGGAGAAGTGGTTGGGTGTCCGTAGGAAAATGCTATTAAGTGGGTAAAGAGGTTAGAGTTGGGAGTCTGGCTTTCTTCTAGTTCTTTCCATCTAGGAGTAGTGGAGTTGGGGAACCATGTTCGTAGTTGAGCTAGTATAGATGCCGTGTAATAATCTTTAACTAATATATTTCCGACCCCTCCTGCTGTTCTAGTTGCGATTGAGTTTTGGAAGGCCCATCTAGCTTTCTTCCCCATCCATAAGAATTTGTTTAACAGAGATTGAATTTTAGAGAAAAAAACGTTGGGGATGGGAAGTGTTCTAAATAGGTAGATGAGTTGGGGAAGGATTGTCATTTTGAATGCCGCTAAACGACCTGACCAGAGAAGTTCGGTTTTAGCTATTTTTTGTAGTTTTGTCGGAAGGGCATTGAGAAAGGATACATAATTGGCTTGGTATAGCTTACATGTTGTTGCTGTTAATGTGATACCAAGGTACTTAATACCTTCATTGCTCCAGACAAATGGAAACCGTGAGCTGAGGGAGTCTTGCATTTGAGCAGTTACATTCAAGCCAAGTATATAAGATTTACCTTCATTAACTTTATAGTATGAGACTTTGTTGAACATTTGTAACGTGTCATACACCGAAGCCAGGGATTTGTCAGGGTCTGTGAGCATCATGATGATGTCATCGGCGAAGAGGCTGATGACCTGGTCAGAACTGTAGGAGGGAATGCCTTGGATATCTTGATGTGATCTGATAAGGGCCGCAAGTGGTTCTAAAATTAAATTAAATATTAGGGGTGATAATGGACAGCCTTGGCGGGTGCCATTAGTGATGTTAAAGGGTTTTGAGAGTACGCCTGACGTGTAAACTTGGGCTGAGGGATCTGAGTAGAGGGCCATAATTGCTGAGAGAATGGATCCAGAGAAACCAATCTTCTCTAAGACTTTAAGTAGGTAGCCCCAGTGGACTCTGTCGAAGGCCTTCTCCGCATCCAAAGCTAGTAGCAGGGAAGGCCTTCGACAGATCCCGGTCAAGTGAATAATATTGGTCAGTCTTCTGGTGGCATCGGAAGTCTGGCGTCCTTTTGTGAAGCCAGTCTGGTCAGCATGGATCAGTTGGGGCATTAAATCAATCAAGCGTCTAGCTAATAGTTTCGCATATATTTTCAAGTCTGTATTCAATAATGAAATGGGACGGAAGTTGGCAGGGTTGTCAGGGGTTTTCCCCGGCTTGGGTATAGTGACAATCATGGCTTTTAACATTTCATGAGGGAAGGAGGAAGAGGCGGCGGCTGCATTAAAAATCTCTAATAGGTGGGGGGTTAGAAAAGGCTTAAATGTTTGGTAGTATTCCCCTATAAAGCCGTCAGGGCCTGGGGATTTATTAATAGGTATGGATGATATAATATCGTTAATCTCCTCCGTCGTGAATGGGGAGTTCAAACCCTCTAATTGTTGAGGAGATAGTGTTGGTAGTGAGATTTGTTGTAAAAAATTCTCTATCAGGTTGGTAGTGGGTTGGAACGTTTCTCTATCATCCTTAAGATTATAGAGGGTGCCATAGTAACTACTAAAGGCATTCGCTATATCCTGAGGGTGATGCATTTTTGTGTGTTTGGTAGGATGTAGGATATAGGGGATCTTTGTTTTCCCCCTGTGTCCTTTAATTTGGTGGGCTAGGAGCTTACCAGCTCTATTCCCTTGGGAGTAATAGATCATTTTGAGTTTTTTTGTGTTCTTCTCAAAGTCCTCCATCAATAGGAGTCTGAGATCATGTCTTAATTGGTTCAGTTGTTTGGAAAGGGTGGTGGATGTATGTATCTTGTTTTCAGCCTCTAGTTTGTGTATGTCTTCAGTGAGTTCTTTCAATTTATTATGCTTCCGCCTCTTCGCCCTAGCCCCCAATTGTATAAGAATTCCCCTGATGTATGCCTTATGGGCATTCCATAACGTAAATTTGTTTTGCATAGAAGGACCATTAATAGAAAAAAATTCACAGAGGTGTTCTTCAAGAGACTTTTTTGTATCCGGTTGTTGCAGAAGAAAGGAGTTGACTCTCCAAAGTGGGATTGAGTCCACTGTAGAGGAGTCTTTAATGTGGAGAGTTATGGATGCATGATCCGACCAAGTGATGGTGTTTATTTCCGAGGATATTGATTTAGCTAAGGTGCGTTGATCAGTAAGAAACATGTCTATCCTTGTATAAGTGTGATGCGGGGCGGAAAAGAAGGAAAAGTCTTTTTCCCCTGCATGGTGGCATCGCCATACGTCAAAGAGATCCTCCTTGTGGATGGTGTCCTGTAGGGACTGGACTTGGCGACCAGTTTTGGCTGTTGAGTCCATGGAAGGGTCAGGTACCATGTTGAGGTCACCGAAGATTATAAGTAGACCTTTTTTGACTGTGTTTATTTTTTTCATGAGTTTGTGAAAAAAGCGTAATTGATGCTTATTCGGGGCGTAGACATTGACAACAGTGTATGTCACTTGGTTGATATCACAGACCAGGATAATGGACCTTCCCAAAGGATCTGTGATTTCAGTGTGTAGCAGAAACGCTACTGTATCTCTAATCGCTGTCATAGTTCCTTTAACCTTTTTGTCTGCATTTGCGTAGAAAATATATAGGGGAAGTTCTTGTGGGTGCACTTGGGTGCAGACGTTTTGCAGAAGTGAGTCTCTTGCGCACATACTATATCAGATTTATTATTTAATGCTTCCTTCCACAGGGATTTCCTCTTCATAGGGTGATTTAGACCCTTGGTGTTAATAGAGAGAAAATGTATGGCCATGGGATTTATTGGTTGGAAGAGCTGGATGTGACCCTTTTCTGGTCATACAGAATGTAAAAATTCCTTCTCTTGTGTGTTGTATGTGGGATGGTACACGTGATGATGATATGTCTGTACTCACTGTGGTTTCAGAAGCGATGTAAATGGCATTGTTGAGTTTCTCTTGTTGAGAGAAAGGTAGTGTTCCTTCTATGGGGTGTGGAGGTCTCGAGGTCAAATCTTTGGTGGTAGACATCAGGCTGAGCACTGCAAAAAAAATAATAAGAAGAGAAAAAAAAGGCGAGAGCAACAAAGAATAAAAAGAGACAAACCGATAAAACAGAGCATATTAGATAGCTCAACATTGCCCTCTAGTGTCAGAGGTGGTAACAGTTAAAGATCCTTTGCAGGGATCCAAAGCTTATAAATTGTAAGGAGCTAACTGTTGCTCCAGTAATTTGGGGTTAAGTTCGGCCCAAGGAATGAATGATCCGGTTCTCCTAGTCAGGGGGATTATAGACCCCTCATCAGGTAGACTGTTTAAATGTGCGACTTGGCGTTTCTGTGAGTGACAGGTGACCACTCTGGGCTAAGTGAACGGCGGTTATTTTTAGGCTCAAAGTTGTCATCCGTTTCTGGCAGAATTTTCCATTCTCTAAGAAGAGAAATTCCTCTTTCCAGGGTGTCCACTGTAAAGGATTTATCTTGCTTAGTGATGGTGATCTTAGTAGGGAAGCCCCATCTGTAGGGGATATTGTGGTTTCTAAGCACCTTGGTGATGGTGTTCAGGTTTCTCCTTTTCTGCAGGGTGTGCTGGGAGAGATCAGCATAGAATTGCAGGCTTTGAAATTGAGAAGGGACAGTGTCCTTCTTGCGCATTATTTGCATTAGCTGCTCTTTAACGTGAAAAAAATGCATTACGGAGAATGACATCTCTGGGAACTGCATCAGGGAGGTGAGAGGGCTTAGACTGATCGCCAGTCGGTGGGTTCAAGATAGGGGGTCCGATGTTTTTTAGGCCTGGTACTGATCGCCAGTCGGTGGGTTCAAGATAGGGGGTCCGATGTTGCCGCTCCGCCGCAGGCCACGCCCCATGATCTGATCCTTTTTAATTGTGCATGCATTGTATTGTAGAACTGATTCTTTATTCCTTTAGTTCAGGGGTAGGCAACCCCACCACTGGTGTCACAAGCAGCAAACAAAGCCTTTTTTACCGGCACTCGACTCCCTCCCCATCAGCAGAGCAGCGTAGGGATGTGTCAGTGAGACACTAATGCATTCCAATTTCAGAATTCCTCACACCGCACCTGCACTGAAGAGGAGGCACTGTGCCAAAAGATGGGAAACATTGGTTCTCTAACTTTTTCAGCTGCGGGGGCCCAACTTATGATCCTGCACACAGGCCCACTGCTTTCAGAAAATGCCCCTGAACTGAGCTCATCATTGTGCATCCATTCCATGACATCACATACAAGCATGTAGGCTGGGTGTGAGAGGTGGATCAGCAGAATGAGTGTGCCAGGACAGGTAGGTGTGTCTCATCTCTGCTTCCTTTCACCACTCTGCATATCACGCATATCATAAATGAGAAGAGGGTACAGCAATGGGGCAGATGTGCAGGGAGGTACAGTGGTTGAAGAGTTTAGCAGGAGGGTACAGCAATGGGGCAGATGAGCAGGGGGGTTCAGTGTTGGGGCAGAGGAAATGGAGGTACATTGGTGGGACAGATGTGGGGCAGATGAGCAGGGTCCTACAGTGGTGGGGCGGATGAGCAGGGTGGTACAGTGGTGGGGCGGATGAGCAGGGTGGTACAGTGGTGGGGCGGATGAGCAGGGTGGTACAGTGGTGGGGCAGGGTGGTACAGTGGTGGGGCAGATGTGCAGGGGGGACAGTGATCTGATGTGCGGAGTTGCAGGAATTGGTGCTGATCCTAGGCGTGAGAGTGCAGGATGGTAATTTCTCACTACTAGGTAGTTTACAGAATTTACTTTATAAAAAATTATTTTCGCCATTTTTTTTTTTTTTGTTCTAAAATTGTCACGCTCAATTTCTTTGAAAACATTTTTCGGCACACTGTGCTATAAAAGGTTGCCTACCCCTGCTTTAATTCATTCCCACTGTAACCTGACATTGTATTGTAAAATGGCCAGAAAGAAAAGCTAGTTACTAGGCTACCAATACTCTGAAAGAAATTGCTCTCTTTTTGTACCAAGATTCAATTTTGTTTTTGCTATTTCTTTTGCATGATTACATTAAACACCTTATTAAAGTGAACCTGCTACGTGTAAATGTTATATCATTGCTTTGTTATACTAAATATGTAAAGATCTACACCCCCAACTGTACCAGGATTTACATGATGTATATTTAGTTCATATTTATCAACTTATTCCATATAGTTTGTTGTTTTTCTTTGTATAAAAATTGTATTGTATTGTGATTGACTACGGTACATTGTTCTTCCATGACACTCAGTGAGCAAAGCACGGTGGTCTTTCAAAGGCTCAGGGCGGCTTTCTTTTTTGTTGGCGGACTTTATATAACTAAGCCAGGCTCTTCTGTCTCTGCTAGGACATAAGGAGAAAGGAGAAAAGTGTGCCTGTTCTAAATTATTCAGTGTGTAATCTTTTTTTTTTTTTTTTTTTTTTTTTTTTTTTTAAATGGTGTGCATGGTAGAGAATATACATTGAAATATGCTTTGTTTCCTTTTAAGAAACTGTTTAATTTGTCTGCTCTATTTTTATTTTTTTGTTCCAGAGGATCGGTTTATGACCACTTTGTCCCAGAGCTCAACTGGTTCTACTCACCTGCAGATACCAAGCCCCCCTGAGATTGTGACTGATCAGATGTTTAATGCTACTTTAAATTCAGCAGAAATGGACACAGCTAGCAGCAGTGAAGGTATTTCTACCCCAATTTGCTATTTATTAATAATAGACCACACTATTGAAATTATTAACATAAACTGCTGTTTTTTAGCGTTATTATTTATTGCTGTTTCCAATAGCAATCATTCCAAATGTAGCTTTTGCTGAGCTTAAATGTTAAAGGGGACCTACGTTGGCTAAAAGGATAATAAAAAATGAATGTACATCTTTTTTTGCAGGTAAAATGCATATTCTTATTTATTATTATTATTATTATTATTATTATTATTATTATTATTATTATTCTAGAGCCTGTAAAGCATTGCACCCACAATCTGCAGATCACAGGGACAATGCAAGGTTCTTGCAGACTCAGTTTAAACTGTCTGCTAGTACCTTGTACAAGCAGGCAGTTGCACACAGACAGGAAGCATCAATGAACTACCTAGGTATATAAAATACCATGTGATGGAAAAAAAGTCTAGAACCAAATATGTGACATCTATATAATAAAATGTGACATCGAACGAATAAGTGAATAAACAGTGTGATAAAGTCCAACATGCACCACTAAGTGTGCAATAAAGCAGGATACAAAATCAATATAGTCCGGTAATGAGAGTGATAAAATGGAAAACAAATTCCACTGTAACAGTCTGAAATAATCTTCCACACAAATGGTGAATCCCTCCACCGTGAGCAATCGATCGGTGCCCAGCTAATCTTCTAATGGTGGCACCTCTGTGTACACAAGCCTCTCATCTTACTGCCGTAAGGTATATGGCATAGAAAGAATTATGGGTGATATTCAAACGTCCTTTTTGATCAGCTCCAGTGAACTTAAATGATTGTGGTCTCAGTATGTGGGGTTTAGATAAAAAAAATTTTTAAAAAGACAGCCCATAGCGTAATCCCATATGAGGTAGTTTGTGGTGACACGCATAATAAATGAACTCGCTTATTATATATAATAGCTGGCATCAATCCACGAGCGCCAAGCTCGTATCCTTCTGCCCAGATTTTGTAGTTGTTCAAGTCCCTCTGTTAATATCCTCAGTATGCAGAGGGAGTTTTAGACACAAAGAAAGGAAATGCCCATAGTGTAATCCCGTATAACAAGGTTTATTAAACACAAGCAGAGTAAAAGCAAACACTGGCGTTTAAAAGCAGCAAAATAGCAGCAATCCACGAGCGCCGAGCTCATATGAACAGCCAGTTCCAGGTAAACCTATTGCTCAAATCCCGACGCGTATCGTCACATTACGTGACTTCATCAGGGATCCTGATGGAGATGTACCTGCATACTGAGGATATTAACAGAGGGACTTGAACATCTAACTACAAAATCTGGGCAGAAGGATACGAGCTCGGCGCTCGTGAAGTGAAGCCAGCTATTGTATATAATAAGTGAGTTAATTTATTGTGCGTGTCACCACAAACTACCTCATATGGGATTACGCTATGGGCTGTCTTTTTTTTTTTTTTTTTTCTTTTTAATCTAATCCCCACATGCTGAGACCACGATAGTTTAAGTTCACTGGAGCTGATCAAAAGGACATTTGAAGATCACCCATAATTCCTTCTATGCCGCATACCTTACGGCAGTAAGGTAAAAGGCTTGTGCATACAGAGGTGCCAAAATTAGCTGGGCACTGATTGATTGCTCACGGTGGAGGGATTCGCTATTTGTGTGGAAGATTATTTCAGATTGTTGCAGTGGAATTTGTTTATCACTCATTACCGGACTATATTGATTTTTTTTTATCTTGCTTTATTGCACACTTAGTGGTGCATGTTGGTCTTTATCACACTGTTTATTCATTTGTTCACTTATTCGTTCGATGTCACATTTTATTATATAGATTTCACATATTTGGTTCTAGACTTTTTTCCATCACATGGTATTTTGTATATTCTATTTGTTATTGAGTAGTGGGTTCTGTCACAATGCACATTTGTATACCACACACAGCGCAATGCCATCACGTATACATTTATATCTTTTTCTGCTTAGGATCCGTTAATCAGGTGCTTGCTGCAGTGTATTTAGCCCCCTATCTTCACCTTCCTCTTGACAGCGCAGGAGTTAATTACCTTTATAATGAACTACCTAGAGCGCTCAACAGCACACTGGTAGTTTATTGAGAACTACAAGCCGACAGCCGCAAAGGCTTGATGGTAGTTCTCACATTTACAGAACTCTGTGAATGAATGGCCGGGTAGATGTAGCCCCTCAAGGCCACGTCTTTTTTTAAAATTGTGTCAGTGAGTAGGGGGTGAATATTCCCTGCTTGCTGTCACAACGTTGGAGTGTGTGTGTGTGTGTGTGTGTGTGTGTGTGTGGGTGTGTGTGTGTGTGTGTGTGTGTGTGTGTGTGTGTGTGTGTGTGTGTGTGTGTGTGTGTGTGTGTGTGTGTGTGTGTGTGTGTGTGTGTGTGTGGCTTGCCACATCTGTAACATGTTACACCCTGAATATGGGTTTAACATGTTACTAAAAGTTAAAAAAGAAAAGAATTGCGCTAGGTGTGGAATAACCAATACATAAATAAATTAATAACTAAACCGCAAAGGATACCCTGCAGCTAAGCACGATAACCCCGATATAGGACACAAAGAAATATAAATAAACAAAAAGTGCAGAGCTGGGTGATAAACTAATATTGCAAGTGATTATGATTAAAAATCGTGACTATACAAATGTGTGTTCTAAATAATCAAATAATCAGAAAAACATCATAATAGTCCATATGTGTTAATATGATCAATCCATAAGCAACAAACACGTGTATCAAACGCAAAAACTGTTCATGGGTGAAATAATCCAACAAAGAAGTGTTCACAAAACGAAATCCAAATGATAAGTTTCCACCACTAGTGCAGCCCGTCACCTAGGAATAAGCAATGGAGGCT
The DNA here is from genome assembly GCA_028564925.1 of Lithobates sylvaticus. NCBI lineage: Eukaryota > Metazoa > Chordata > Amphibia > Anura > Ranidae > Lithobates > Lithobates sylvaticus. Next base: position 109,833,114 of record CM053031.1, on the reverse strand, counting down.
TACCAAAAAGCCAGTGACCACCCTTGTTCAGGGGGTCACATAAGGCTTAGTAGAACAGCAGGTTCTGCTAAAAGATTGTGGCATGCAAGACTTTTGAAGCACTTTCAGGAAATGCAAGACCCAATAGAAGTCGATGGGACTGTGGCTAAAAATTCATGTAAAACGCAGGTAAACTGCGCATACAGCTTTGGGGGAAGGGGTAACTGAGCCACGCCGCCTTAATGAGACCTTCCTGCCCTCCCTTTCTGCTGAAAATGCACACAACACCTTGCAGCGCTCTTGCTGCCATCTTCTATAGATACAACCACAGGAACATGGTCAACGTCTGACTTTTATATCGGCTCCTATATGTGGACAAGCATAACCATTTTCACTCTGCACTCCATAACTGTCTGTACCCCACTGGGGATACCCTCACTTAGTAATGGCAGATCACAGGCACAAAAGAGCTTGGACAAAATGGTTGAATAGCATGCTTTTTTAATTTTTTTAATTTTAATTTTTTTTAATTTAATTTTTTTATTTTTTGCATAGGTCTCCTAACATTTTTGTTTTTTGAGGGCCTGTTGGCAATTCTGTTTTGCTATGTTGTTGCTAACCCCTCAGTTTATTGCTTGGGTAAGTCCCATGGTCTAAGAATACAAGTCATGTGTCCTGAACTGTACAAATAAAATAGGAATTTGGACCCCTCTGTGTCTTCATCAATCCTTACTGCTTGCTAAAATAAAAAATAAATAAAACCTAAGTGTCATGAAGTGGACAGGGTTATATGATGTGTTCTGGAGCTGGCCCTAACTCGTTTTTTGACGGTGTCCAATCACCTGAATGTAGCTGCCTATAACCTGTGGTCTAAGAATGTGTCTGGTTGTCCTGTATCTTGTACTAAGAAATTTACAGGTAAACCAAAATTCCAATTTATTTTTTATAGACAGCTAGTGTTTTGGTGGGATGCAACCCACCTTATTTAATATTTAGATTATGTTGCACCCCTAATCCACCTTTATGAAAGGAGAAGTACAGCCAAAGCTCGTTGGGCTGTACTTCTGCGTATCACAAGAGTGCAGTTCATTCAGAAGCCCGCTGTCGACTGATGTCACACATTATTTGATGCTACAATCCAATGTGCAAGCTTGTCAGTGCTGTGACAAGCTTGCACATTGCACAAAAGCATACATTTTTTCTAGCTCTTTTTCAAGAGCAACATTGTAACTTGTATTTGTCTTCTCAGACTATACATGCCTGTGGCCCTTTTGGCTCTTATGCCGCGTACACACGAGCCGAATGTCTGACAGAAAAAGTCAGACGGAATCTTTTTTTCATCGTATATTTCGATCGTGTGTGTGTGCCTAATTTTTTTATATTTTTAGACAATTCTGACGAACCTAGAAATTGAATATTTCTTCTAAATATTTCCGATGGAACCAATTCCTAGCGAGAAAACCGCTCGTCTGTATGCTGTTCCGAAGGACCAAAAACGACGCATTCTCTGAAGTACGAGACGGCAGCTACTGGCTATTGAACTTCCTTTTTCTAGTCCCGTAGTATGTGCTGTACGTCACCGCGTTCTTGACGATCAGACTTTGGTGTAAGCGTGTGTAGACAAGACAGTTTCAGCGTAGATCAGTCGGAAAAACCTTTGACGGGGAAAACCAGTCGTGTGTACGCGGCATTCATTTCTTGCAGACAGTATCCTGTATTTTCTGTAATGGCTGTAATAGCAGTAATTTCCTGCAGTCCCATGTAATGTGTGCAGTCTATGAATATCCCCTGAATCAAGTTCCCAGTCTCCAACAACTGCTATAGTATGCAATCTCTGATAATTCTGTGTAGAACCACATTTTCTGAATTTTATGCGGATTGCTTTAGTGATGTCAGGGGCTGCACTTGAGGCTCCTTGTATCAAGTGAGTGGACCACTATTGCTAATTATCTTGGAGGCTGGGGGTAGGGCAGAGCCTGCGTTTTCAATATAGCTGACTCAAAGACAAAAGCCACTTATGCGCTACCCAACTGCCAACACTAAATGTGTCCCCACATGTGAAAAAATGGTATTTGTTCAAAGTGTGGCGCTCAATCCAACATGAGATAAAAAAAAAAACACTTATTCATAAAAATATTCGTAACCTATTACACATCTACTAATTAATCACACATGATTGAATTGTGATATGTATTAATGTTTAATATTTTTGTAGATTTTGAGTGGTTTTTATGTCACATATACTGTATGTTGGACTGAGCGCCATGCTTTGCTCTAATACTAAAGTACATTTATTTTATTTTTATTTTTTTTAGAAATACATACTGCTACTTTCACAGGGCTCGAGTCTTTCAGAACGATTTCTCAAACATTTTATTGATTTAAAAAATGGCCATCTTGAATCCCCAGTGTGAAATATATTCTTGTCTTTGTTGTAGATAAAAAAAGAAGGTTCAGTCTTAATAGATACTACAATGCCTAAAGGCATCTTGCAGCACAGATTTGTCAGCAACTGATGTAATGATGTAACACTGAGGAAAAATAGTTTAAGATTAACCAGTGTAAATATATCTTCTGTCAAGATCCATGCATATGAATCCATCAGTTTGTTTTGCTAGGAAATAACAGCACTTCTATTTAATCATTGTCAATGAATTCAAATATAAAAACATAATTTGAAGAAATTCTCCATGGATGGCATGCTCAGCAATTTAGGTCACTCTGTACCAGTGGCGGCTTGTCGATTTTACTTGCATACTATACATGAGGAATTCTGTACTTTTATTGCATCTAAATTTGTTCATTTGAAAGTGCATCTTAGATTGTAAGCTCTAAGGAGCAGGGCCCTCTGAGTCCTACTGTATTAAAGTGTATTGTATTTGTACTGTCTACCCTCAAGTTGTAAAGTGCTATATAAATCCTGTATAATAATAATAATAATAATAATTTCATCATAACAAAAGTGAAAATGGCAGCTATCAACACCAAGGCTGCTGCCCACAAATCATTGGTCCTTATAGCAGTTGATGGGATTGTTGCTGTTCCTAACGCTGGCCATACATCATACAATTATGTACAATTTTCCCTCAGATTTACCAAAACCATAATAATATGAGGTCAAACCTAACCGCTTCTTGAGCGGCGCACACACATATACGTCGGCAGAATGGCACGGACAGGTAAATGGGCGTACAGGTACGTCCCTTTAAATTTGCTGCCATGCCATCATGTGCGCGCTGGTCGGGACCTCCGTGAGTCCGATCGCGGACGCGATCGACACGGAGATACCCGCGATCGTTTCACGGGGAGATGCTAAAGTAACCAAGCATCTCCCCGTTCTGCCTAGCAACAGTGTCACTGAAACTCTGTGATTGGAGCAGAGATCAGTGATGTGTACAACACAGCCACGCCCCCCACAGTTAGCAACACGCCCCTAGGACACACTTGACCCCTACACTGCCACCTAGTGGTTAACCCCTTCACTGCCAGTGTCATTTACACAGGAATCAGTGCATTGTATAGCACTGATTGCTGTATAAATGACAATGGTCCCAAAAATGTCTGAAGTGTCCGCCATAATGTCGCAGTCACAAGAAAAATCGCTGAGCGCCGCCATTACTAGTATAAAAAAAAAAATATTAATAAAAATGCCATAAAACTATCCCCTATTTTGTAAACGCTATAACTTTTGCGCAAACCAATCGCTTATTGCGATATTTTTAGAAAAAAAAAATGTAGAATACGTATCGGCCTAAACTACACTTTTGGGGGATATTTATTATAGCAAAAAGTAAAAAAAAAAATTATTTATTTATTTTTTTCAAAATTTACGCTCTTCTTTTTATTTATTTATATATTTTTTTTGTTTATAGCGCAAAAAAAGAAACCTCAGGGGTGATCAAATACCACCAAAAGAAAGTTCTACTTGTGGGGGGAAAAAAAGAGTAAATTTTGTTTGGGAGCCACGTCGCACGACTTCGCAATTGTCAGTTAAAGCGACGCGGTGCAGAATCGCAAAAAGTCGTTTGGTCTTAAGCAAGCAAAATGGTCCGGTCTGAAAGTGGTTAAACAATTTAAATTTGTATGCAAGCAAGCAGGCCCTTGCACTATACATAGTTGAAGGTAACGCTAAAGGAAATTGAATAAGAAAATTGTATAATATATGGCCAGCCTTAATGATAGTCCTGTACACAATAGGGAGAGGTTGGTAGCACGTAAAAGAAGTATGGCAATTAGTTATTTATTTTTTTCCCATAATCATACTTACCTAGGCGGATGCGCTGCATCTGTCCCCCGCTGCCTTTGCACTGAGAACTGAGCTATCGAACATCGCCGATGGCTCGGTTCTCTCGGATCCCCGAGCAAAGAGCTGCAGACTGTTCAATCAGCAGCTCTCCTGCTCTGCTTCTCCGCGCTCATTGGAGTGCTGAGCTGTGGAGGGGGCGGAGCGGCCGTCTCAGCCGCTCGCTGAGAGGCTGAGACTGGCATCAGTCCAGGCACCTGACAGATCCTGACTCCCACAGTCACTGGACTGATCTGTGTGATATCCGCAGAGACTGGACTTCAGACCACTCTCTGCTGAAAAGGGTCACCGGAGTGCAAAACAAATTGCACTCCTGTGACCCTTAGGAGCAGCCCAGCCAAACGAGCTCCGGCTTGACTTCTCCTTTAAAGACCAGTAGTAATGGAGATTGGTAACAAATTACTGCTGCTTTATCCTGCTGATTTAGAGACAGTCGCCTTCAAAGAATGCTATTTTTGATGCGTTTAAAAGGGTTGTTTTATAATCAAGTGATTAGACCACTATTTCCAAATTCTGGTGATGCATATGGTTTTAGTATTGCATTACCCTACCAACATATCTTTGGAGTGTGGGGAGTATACAGAGTATCCATAGGAAACCAACAAAGGCACGGAGAACATGTACAGAACAAGTAGTGCCTTGGCTGGGATTCGAACCAACAACCCCAGTGCTGCCAGGCGGAAATGCTAACCACTTAGCCACTGTGCTTTCACTGTGGTCTATTGATAACTGTTTGTACACGAGATTCACCTGACTTTCACCCAAGATTCACATTTTTTATAACTAGCTTCAACTGTCTACATCCTGACATTTATACATGGACGCTTTTCGTTTGCAAAACTTTCTTTATTTTATTTATTTGTAGATGTGTTTGATGGGCATTTGTTAGGATCAACCGACAGTCAAGTGAAAGAGAAATCCACAATGAAAGCAATTTTTGCTAATCTGCTTCCTGGAAACAATTACAATCCAATTCCACTGCCTTTGTAAGTATTCTGATGCCTGCTGGGAAATGAGAGGGTGCAAAGGGAATTTCGTAATTCAGCCAGGTGCTCACCAAAATGACTATAAATTGCAGAAGTTACAATAGGGGCACCTGTACACTTCCAACTGCAGTTGTCATGTAGTGATAACATCTCTTACAGCTAAGGTATATGTAAACAACTTGTATAGCAGACATAAGGTGTTTAAAACTAGCATCTGTACTTCACATTGGTATAAGGAATTGTCTTGTTGCAGATGTTTAAAGATTTTTATTTAGCCCAGTGGGGATGGCTTCCCCCGTCTGGAACAGACAATTGCTCGGCAGGAGGGATTCCCCTGTCAGCACTGTCTGTGTTGATGGGGGAATTATGCGATTTTTCTTTCCTGCAACCCGTAGTTGCAGGAAAGCAATTTGCACCGTCTATGGCCTGCCTTATGTTGCTCTGAGTTTAATATGTTTAGCTGAAACCTATTTGACCTTATCTCAGATCTTGAAGATCTGCAAAAAGTAAACCTTGTTCACAATAGTTTTATTAGTTTCCTTTTGATTACATCAGATAACGGACTCTTTACACAGTCACATTGATTTTGTTCAGTTTCTATCTGCTAGCCTTGCTCTTAAAACCTACTATTTCAAGGTGTTGATTGACAATGGCTTTAATGATAGAGTTTAATGTTATGTTTGGTTGTAAAACATTGGACAATTTTACTGCCCTTTAATTCAGTGTAGATGAAATGCATTAGATTGAGGTGGTTCTTTTCTTTCAGAATTTATGCCATAAAAATGCCTGTAGCGTGTTTAGTTTACTCAGTTCTGGTCTGTACCTTCAGAAGATTAATGAGCTGATAAATTATGGTTTATTCTGCCCTTTCTTGCTTTGCTGCAGTGATCCAGATAAACACTATTTAATGTACGAGCATGAGCGAGTTCCTATAGCCGTGTGTGAGAAGGAGCCAAGTTCTATCATAGCCTTTGCTCTCAGGTATGCTACAATTATTGATTTTACTTGGCAATTAAAAATGAACTTAAATGATCAACACTGCATGTAGCAATGTAATTATGGCTGATTAATATTCCCCTGTCACTGTGTTCCTATTTTTAACTGAAGCATAGGTAGTCCATTTAAAATTTTAAAACCATATTAAATTGTTTAATCTGTAATTTTGCTCTTTTTAGGGCAGAGCCAAAAGTATGAAAATTGTGTGTGTGTGTGTGTGTGTGTGTGTGTGTGTGTGTGTGTGTGTGTGTGTGTGTGTGTGTTCTCTTCCAGCAATCCCTCTCCATGGGGTTTTACTGCATCAGTCTGCCATATTCTTTGAAATTGCATAACATTCAGCAAGTGGAGTTTTCTTGTTACAGTAACAGCTGAGCATACCTGGCAACAGAGGGCCCAGTAAAAAATACACCTGGTAATCAATAAACAATGCAGAGATTATTAATAATGTTCATATAAAGAAATATCTGAGTAGCAGTGACCATAACATAATTTAATGTAAACTGTAAACCACAAACCTACTGGAAAAATAAAAACCCTAAACTTTAAGAGAACATGTTTTTCAAGGCTGAGGGCTACTGTTCAAGATTTTAGATGTGGCTATGATGTCCAAGATCTTATGTGGCTCACGGCCAAAGTTAGTGTCACTAAACCATCACAAATGCTGTATTACATGCTGTTTATACTCGCACGCTGTTTATACTCGGTCACTTTGAGCTTTGTTGTCTGTATTGTGCAAAAAGCCTGGTTGATCCAGCCCTATCACATCTGAGTAAGGATGAGCTCAGGTGTGCTCACAACCCACACGTGCAGAGCCCACCAGGAAGTCGACACTGCACATTGCTAATCACAGGCAGTGAGACATTTCTTGATCTCTGCAGCCTGCGATTATCGATGTGCAGTGCTGACTTCCTGGTGGGCTCTGCATGTGCGGGTTATGAACACGCCTGAGCTCATCCTTTCATCTGAGTAGCCCATGTGACTATAGTCGCAAATGTGGGCATATACACAGTGGTAAATGACCGCCCACTCCCTACCTCCTCTATGCCCCCTAACCAGCTAAACACAATGGTTGTGGGTTATTAAATGTAGATTGATGAAGGCTTCACCTCCCTGTTTTAAAGCCTCTTGCATGCAATCGGATTTTCCAACGGAAAATGTGTGATGACAGGCTGTTGATGGAAAATCCGATTGTACGCTCCATTGGACAATTGTTGTCGGATTTTCTGCAGACAAATGTTGGATGGCAGGTTTTAACACTTTCCACAGACAAATGTCTGTCTGATTTTCCGAGCGCGTGTACACAAGTCCGTGCGACAAAAGTACAAACACGCATGCTCGGAAGCAAGGATGAGCCAGAAACGGTCGGTCTTGTAAACTAGCGCTCATAATGGAGAATTAACATTTGTGACGTGGCAAATTATGAAATCTCGAAATGCAGAGCACACTCTTCTTTAATGGGATAATGCTTTGCCGGTGATACTGATAGAAGAATAATATTATTGTTTTTTTATTTTTTGTTCAAGTTACCACAGCAACATTATCCCCTTGTTTTTAAGATCAAAGATACAACTATGTTGGTGTCCCTTGTTAATTTTACATTTAATTTTTTTAAATGTAACTGCCTACTCCCAAACTGTCATTTGAAGTAAAACGCATAGCCAAGTATTATTCTCCACATTTTTTTTTTTTAATTGTGCATTAAATAAAGAAAACAAATAAAATTTGAGATGTTATCTGCCAGTAGAACTTTAACCAAAAAGTGCATTCTATGCATCCAAAAATCTAACAGATCAAATCATTATTATTCAACCAAAAAATAAAATAAAAGCTTCATGCATGTGTCCTACTTCTTAATATAGGGGGTCAACAATGCCAAGAGTTGTGAAAGCAGGGGTCTGTCATCCGGAGATAATTCCGAAAAACATCTGGATTATTCTCCTGGAGCTCCCACAGCAAAGGCATATGACATAATTAACGATTAATAAAGCAACCAATTTTTGGTCCAAGAACTCCTGTTCCTTGACTGGGCTTGGGTCAAAGCAATCACTGCAATGCCAATAATAAATAATGTTATCTCCTCCGATTCCACAACATGTCTGACGACCAGCCGTTCAGAAACGAACTGGAAAAGCGCAAATCAACACTCACTCACTGTATATTTAGTATCACTTTAAGTTTTGTAGGTCCACAAAATAATTGTTGATTGGAATGTTATGTGGATACATTTTTTGTACTATGCCTGCATAATCGTCTAGTTTACATATTTAGGACAAAATGTTCAAAGCTGTTTACTGTGTACGTTAGCTTTGTGGCTACAAAAACAAACATTTAGTAGGGTACATTATGTGCTGTCGAGTTTTAGGAAGCAATTCTAGTTGATTGAAAAGTTTATTTTATTTCTAAAGCTATATGCATATATATTTTCCCTTAGCTGTAAAGAATATAGGAATGCACTGGATGATTTGTCCAAAGCATCTGTGAAGAGCTGTGTGGAAGAAGCTTCTCTTCCTACCAGGTACGTTCATCATTTAAATGTTTATTGTCATCGTTTTAAATTCTCTTTTATAACCAGGAAGAAATCTATTTAGGGAGTGAACTAAAGTATTTGTTTCATTCTTTGTATCTCTATGCAGTATTTATGATAAAATGTATAATGAGCCTAACATCTGCAGGACTTTGCTGAGCTGGCAGAATGTACAGGTCTTATTCCCAGTGGAAGCAATTATTACTTGTCATTAGTAGAGCAGAAGTGTTCTATTTATTTTTTTGTTTGAAACTATCATGAAAGGTTGGTTGCTCAAAAAACAAGTTTTTAAAAATCTGACGACACATATAATTGAGGGAAGAGGTTTATTCATAATAAATACCTGTAGAGAAATTGCTCCTTAATAACCATGTTAAAGCGGCAGTGATAAATATTCCCCTGCAAGATAATGGCATAATGTGTTGGTATGCATCGCTTACTAGCACATTATGAAATGCTTGCCTTGGAACGAAGCCCTCAAGCAGTGCGCGGTCAGCACAGACGAGGCTTAAATCGTCCCCTGGTCTTCCTTCCAGGTTTGCAAGCTCCGTCTGTGTGAGTGGCTGGGACCGTGATGACGTCACATGACATGCACAGGGGAGGCTCTGGCATGAAGCTGTGAACATCCGGCACGGTATGCCGGACCTTCAGAACACATGCATCGGTGGCATCAACGGCTGCATCCAGTGTGAACACTGCAAGTTTAGGAGATATTGACTGTAACTACGGGTAAGCCTTAAAAGGCTTATCTGTAGCTACAATTTAGAAAAATTCACTACCACTTTTACCATTATGCCATATTTTATCCTGTTAGTTTTTATTTTGAAATTAAATTAGTGTATTTTAAGGCTGAATTCACACTAAAACGGACAGCTGCTGGAGTGTTTTACCTCTCTGGCAGCTGTCCGTTCCGGACTGGGGTAAGGGGCAGGGAGGTGTGCTTTACGCATATCACCATATTATGTGTAAATTTACCCTGCATGCATTAATAAAATGTATAATTTTGTGCAATCTGTCTTCAGCATTGATCATTTAAAAAGAGAAAATATATTATTCACATACATTTTATAAGTGTGTTTTTTTTTTTTGTGGCTGTTAGAGGCATGCATGTTGGCCTATGTGTTCATACACGCATAGGCATTTAGAGGCAGAAAAAACCCATAGCCAACGCGTCCAGGACCAGCTGCGCTTTGGCAGAAAAAATGCTTGACACTTCTAAACGTGCGGTAATGCTAGAGTTTCAGCGTGAATTAATTTCCGTGGCCAGAATAAATTCTAAATTGGCCCCCAAGTGCTTGGCATTTAAACGTGTTACAAGCGTCAAGCATGTTTTTCTGCCAAATGGTGCTGCCAGGAGGAAAGGCATCTAGGAGAGCTGGCAAAATATATCCATTGTGCATAAGGGCTAAAACCGTAATTGTTATTACATTCATTAAATAATATTGTTAATAATCAACCATGTACTGTTTTTAAAATTCATGGTTTTTAATTTTCAGTATGATTGAAAGCAGACCGAAAACCAGCAGCCCTGCCAAAGCACCAGAGCCGAACATGACACAGTCAACCCGCACAGCTGATGCAGAAACTCAGAGTGCCAGTAGGTTAAACTTTATTTCATATGTATAGCATACCAGATGGTAAAAGCTGGAACACTCAGTGTATTTATATACAGAAAGTATTTGCTGTAAACATGGCCAACAGATTGGTAAATTAAATTTTCTCATTCTTAGCCACTAGGATTTTTCTAAAATGATTTCTTCTCTAAAAGAAATGGTCCTATCAGAAAGTTCACTTGCCATTTTCTATGGCTCGTTTTGTTTTCTATCAAAGCACAAAAAAGCAGTTCCCTATAGAACATAAAATGTATAGACCATACCTCTTCATTGGCTGAATGAATATAATGCAAGTTTACAGAGCTTTCTTTTTGAGGCATGGTGTCCTACAAATGACAGAAAAATTGCATACAGCGGACAAAGATAGTTGTGTCTTCTGACCACTCTGCTCGCTCCTTTCTGCATGTTGCTGGCTAACGCGTGCACGTAAACCACTAGTTTTGCCTATTGCTACCCCTGCCTTTCCCAATCTGAATTCTACTGTACAGCTAATTACCAGAGACTGACACCACATCAAATTCAGGTATTTGGATTAGTTGGACTTAAATGCATAAAATGTATAATGATTTTGATAATCTAGAACAAAGTTATTTTTTTTATTTTTTTTAATCTGTACAAAGTTCAGATTAAATAAACAAAAATATTTTTTTCCCGTCCATTGAGTTCCACAGGGAGTCTTTTTTAACCTTTGGGTTACATTGCTGCCTATAGGAGGGCCAGCCCAGTCATCCATGCTCTGTTTCCTACCATACAGCACCTCCCCATGCTGCTTCAATTTGCAAAGATCCACATGGAACTTTAATCTGTTCCTGTGGTCTTCCTACAGTGACCCTGGTCAACTTCGGACCGTCATTTGTTACCAGCTGTCTGGGTTTAGGAAGTGCCTGAGGCCTTGCCTTTCTATCTTTACTTACTGGTAGTGCCTATGTCTACAGCCTGTAATCATCCTCTGCTCTTAGAGTCTCGTCTATCTTTGGTGCCCCCCATTGGCTCCATTACTGTTATCATTTTGTGACTGCAACCACTCAGGTATTTGCTGTTCCCGTGCCCTTCTGCAGACTTTAGATCTAATTTTGTCTGTGGCCTTGGCGCCTTTTGGCTCAGCAGCCACAGAGACTCTCTGATTCAGAGTCATTCCAGACTTTGATGAACTTTCCCCTGGGAAGTTTCTCAGATTATGGGTATAGCATTCAATTTCAATTGTGATGGTTTGATGGAAGCCTGCCATCTCAGTTTTCTGATGTCTCTTATCATTGCATATGTGTAGGACTTTGGCTAAAGTGCTGGACTGGGGAACCTTTGTGTAAAAAGTGTTTGATCCACATGACATTCCAAGAACAGCATCTCTTCAAGCCAATGCTTGACAACATAATTGTGGATCCTTCTAGTGGCCAGAGCAATCATCTTTCTGTAAATTCTTTCCCTTTTTAATCATTAAAGTCCCTTTATCACACATCATAGGAGTTGATAGTCATTACTAAGGCTATAAATATAATTGTGATATTCTACAACATAATACTAAATATTCATGAATGTAAAAAAATAAACAAAAATCAATCTTGTGACCATCTAGGGATCAATAAAAAAAGATATTCCACTAAACCGTGGCACGGAGTATGTATAAAGTGACAAAATCCTTGAATATCTCACATGTGACCACCTGTGCAAATGCAGAATATATATATATATAAATCTAAAGAAAAAAAAAATTTGCTTATGCAGACTGTATTCAAGAGGTGCTCTTCATGAGGATCCTTAACCTCCCCTCTTAGGTGTTTTCTTACCTTAATTATCTGACCCCCTTTACAAAGGTCACATTATGTTTGTCTTTACATCAATAGCCAGATAACAAAGCTCCACTTCAATCTCCCTTTGCAGGAATGGATCCCTTACTCCCCAGAATGGGTTCAGTGTGCAGTCCCAGGCTTCAAGAGGCTGTAAATCTCTTTGTAGAAGTTGTACCTATAGCTAAGGCTTACCTATAGGTACTGTAAATATCTCCTAAACGAGCGCCGTTTGGGAGATAGTTACTGTGTTTTGCGCCGATGATGTCATCAGCGCATGCGCTGTGAAGAAACGGCCCTCGGGGCCGTTTCTTCACGTGGGAGGGCCTTGACTGGCTGCTGGCCAGTTTACTTTACAGGGGCAAAGGAAGGAAGTAAAACCCATCTGGGTTTACTTCCTCTTTAAATCAGCAGGTAGAAAACCAAACTCGCATACCTCAATCAGGTTGTTTCTCCTCTGAAGGAATAGCTGTTTGTTTTTATATGTATTTTTGATTTGGATTCTCTTTTTGCTTTGTGCATGATTTTTATTTTATTCATTGCTAAGTGGGTTATGTTGCCACCTTCAGGTGAAAGTCTATGCCCAGGCATAACCCCTCTAAGCACAACTAAGCCTCAGTTTTGCGTTAGTGATGATGGATGTTTTTTCAAGTCACTCTGAGGACTTTGTTCCTGGGCCTGTTGCATACACCCCAGTCCGGGCAGAGGTGGGCCTTACCTGAGTTGGTGGCTATGGCCTCTAGGCCATGAACGACTGTATTTGGACCCCAAATACAAAAGTGGGGATGGCCTGTAATGCCTACAATTCAGCGCTGGATCCTGCTGGTAGTGACCTCCAATTTAAAGCATACCTAGTGATTTAACTGGCAGGGTGCTCTACATGTCTAGGGCAGTGATCCTAGAGAAGAAGTCTATTTCCTGAAGGTCCTGCAGGGCATGTCCAATGTGATGGGTGACGTTTGGGCCTATTGGGCTCTGCAGCATGGACTGGTGAGTACTTTTTTTGTTTGTAGAGTCGTGATAACCCCTTACAGTGTTCCCTTTGTGTGTGGTGTTATGGGCACAGTATGGCATCAGGACATGTTTCTCTCCTTTATGGGGTAATATACAGTCTGTGGAAGTGAGTAAAAGGGGTGGGGCAGTCAGCCATTTTGTGTCCTGTTGATTTGTATAGGGTTTTCTTGGCCACACTGCTCAACAGCATTTGCTTTATATCTTAGCCATCTTGACTTCTGTCCATCAGGGCAAAAAACAGCTCCTATCAAAAATATATGTGCCCCTGTACTTGCTGTAAGTACAGGGGCACATATATTTTTGATAGGAGCTGTTTTTTGAGGGCCCCTTCACACCAAAACATGGTGACGGAAAACACAATCCATGCACGTTTCCCATGTCATATTCAAAACTCACTGCAGTTGCAATCTTCAGCAGGCGTCAATGATAAGTTAATGACAACCCAAACGCAGGTCACAAATACAGTGCGTTTCCCTACACTGGATCGCATGGAACCATGCAATCCGGTTGTTTTTGTTTTAAATAGTGTGTGTGCTACTTTTTGCTGCAGTCCGGTGTGATTAAGCCCATTCAAAATGAATAGGCTCAAATTGCACATCACTGAAGGATCGCACAAGTGAATCGCACAGGAATAGGGAGTGCTTTCCTATGCAATGCCTAGAGTGAACTAGCCTGTAGTGGTTTGGCATAAGCCGACACTCAGCTGGGCTGCTTACTTACTGCTGGATTACAGGTATATCATTCCTCAGCAAGCCATGGCTTCTCGCAGGTAAGGAGGTGAAGAGGACAATTCCTCCTCACATTCCTTCATCAGGTAGAGATGTCCCCTTGCAAAATTTGCCCTGCAATGGCTCCCCGTTTTTGAGCCTATTCATTTTGAATGGGCTGAATCACACTGGACTGTAGCAAAAGTAGCGCACACACTACTTTAAAAACACAGAGCAACTGGATCGCATGGTACTTCTGTACCATGCGATCCAGTGTAGACAAACACACTGCATTTGTGACCTGTTATTGGGTTGTCAGTAACTTAATATTGACGCCTGCTGAAGATTGCAACTGCAGTGAGTTTGGAATATGGTATGGGAAACGTGCATGGATTGTGTTTTCTGTCACCGTGTTTTGATGTGAAGAGGCCCCCCAAGAAACGGCTCCTATCAAAAATATATGTGCCCCTGTACTTGCAGTGCCCTGATGGACAGAAGTCAACTTGCTCAGTGGTCATGGAAGGCAGGATGGCTAAGATATTAAGCAAAGGCTGTTGGCCAAGAAAACCCTATGAAAACAAACAGGATACAAAATGATTGACTGTCCCGCCCCTTTTACTCCCTTCTACAGACTGTATATTACCCCATAAGGAGAGAAACACATGTCCTAATGCCATTCTGTGCCGCAAAACACCACACACAAAGGAAACACTGTAAGGGGTTATCACGACTCTACAAACAAAAAAGTACTCACCAGTCCATGCTGAATTCCTGCCCTTATTTGGTATCTCCACGGTTTCAGGGGCACAATCCTCCTTCCTCCTCCCGCCTCCCTCCTCCGTATCCATTTCTGCACTGAGCCAAGCTGTCAGAAGCTGTCACTAGCCTGGGATGCAGGTGTGGGAGCTACCTCTTTTTGCAGAAGGAGGACGTATCAGAGGAATTTTAGCTAGAGGAGGAGAAGGAACAAGTGGAAACCATTTAGGATCAGGGACCCGCTGTAGATAAGTACTCTCAGTAGGGCATCTCGGGGTCCCTGGGTTCTTTCAGACAAAGACGGCTACTGTGAGTTTCCTGGTAAATGTGTCGCACTAACCCTAAGTTACCGCTACTTGAATCTTCTTTCCCTAAAGTCCAGGGTTTTGGGTTCTGGCAGCTGCAAAAAATTCCTTTTTAGAGTGCAACTTCACTTGCAGAAAGTAATGTATGTTGATTGGGTTTATCCAGAGAAGCTGTTTTCAACATCAAAATGTTTTGGTCACCACTACCCCATAAAGTAAAAAAAATTGCAAACATAAAAAAAAAAAAGGGGGGGGGGGGGGGGTTTCTGGCTGTTGACTTGTTAATTGTTATTTGAATAAGACCCTGACAGTCCTGTTGAATGATGTCCCGGTCTTTAAAGATGCCATAGATTAGACGATAGAAGCCCTCTTTAGAGTTTCATTCTCCTCTGAGGAAGCAGCACGGCAGCCTTCGTGGCTGATGTAGCAGTTTGCCAAGGTCTGGGTGAAGCAGGTGCTCTGTTCCAGAGAATCTGATCTGGAAGATTTTGCCATTTGGTAGCTACTTAAGATATTCCCAGAGTCTTGAGCTTCTCAGTAGATGCCTAGAGGTATTCCAAAAGGCAGCTTTCATTATTGGGCATTTTCTCTGTCTACTTGAGAAGGATCTTATGGCATCTGTTGGTCAACAGATGTTGTCTACAAATAGCACATTGAGGGGCTGCCTTTTGAGGGAAGATGCTTATTCAAACCATTATTGCATGCCTACATCCAGAAGGTGATGCTGGGTAAGAGTACGCTTACCCCATAAAAAGAAAGCGGAGGTTACAGGTAATAACCCCTTTACAGTCCAACAGAGTTCCCTTTTGTAAGCAGACAGATACAGGGTCCAAATTAAAGCCCACATCTCAGCCTATCCTAGATCTCAAGGGTCTCAACATGTTCCTGAAAATGTATAAGTTCAGGATGGTGTATTTCTGGTTGGTGATTGGTTCACATCATCAGGGTGGCCTGAAAGATGCCTACCTACCTTACACATCCTGATTTTCTGGCCCTGAGGAAACAAGAAAATTACTTGAACAAGGACACTGTTCTGTGTTCCCTCTGTCCAGCTCACCAAAAGGAAACTTCCCATCATTGTCTGGATGTGGTTTGAGCTGCGAGAGTCTCTCAGCCACTTCTTTCTACAAGCAAGGACTGCTCTTGAACATCCTAAAGGTTAATGGCTTCCCCTGTCCCTT
This sequence comes from Lithobates sylvaticus, assembly GCA_028564925.1. Taxonomy (NCBI): domain Eukaryota; kingdom Metazoa; phylum Chordata; class Amphibia; order Anura; family Ranidae; genus Lithobates; species Lithobates sylvaticus. The sequence continues at coordinate 109,816,966 of CM053031.1, read as the reverse complement.
AGATGAGATAAATATACTTTTATACCATTTTCTAGTATCTAGTCCTCCTGTAGTAAGCAGTATAAAGACTTCCTCTATCCTTCAGTGGACTCCAGTGGTGAGTACAAAATCCTGTTTTTTGCAGTTTTTTGTTCCTGGTCAGACATGTAGAAAGTATACAAGTCATTGGCAAAGCCAGGCAACAAACCTTTAAGTGCAATGGTGGTAGCTCACATATTTTACTCAGTACACGTTTATTTAAATCAGTATGTTTTAATTGTTTTAGTGCTTTTCATGTGCTGGTGTTAAAATTGTTGGGTGGCTTGAAAAGGCTTTTAAATGGGATCTAGCCTGTTTCTAGTTTCCACTGCAAGTCTGATCCAAACCCATGCTGAGAGATGCTGTATTCCCTTTGCTTTTAGCTGAGCCAAGTTTCACCTTCTGTTTGTCCTAGTGACTATTTTTTCTCTGGTAAAGAATGTGGTGAGGGAGCCCAAGTTTTACTGAACTCGTATTAAACATTTTCCTTCTGGTAATATATTGAGCAAACCAGTTTTGCATTTTTAAATAGGCTTTTAATAAAAGCACTGATTTTGTCTTGGTTTCAGGTAAAAAGCCTTCAGGGGTCTTGTCATTCTTTCGTGGCACAGGTGGGAAAAGCCCAGACCTATCTGCGCAGAGAAAAGAAACATTGCGAGGTGCTGACAGTGCCTACTACCAAGTAGGACAGATGGGCAGGGAAGGTGCAGAAAGTCAAGGAGTTGAACCTCAAGGTGTGTTATCCATACACTGTCATGCTCTCTACCTTTCATAGAGCTTTTAAGGTTTTAGGATTTAAGGATATTGTTAAAGCTATTAACAGTTTCCTTATAGAACAATTCTTTGATATTTGTTAAAGGGTCCAATAAAGTGTTACTAAAGGCTTTTTTTTTTTTTTTTTTTTAAATAATAAAAATATTCATGTTTATATTCAACTGCTCTGTTCAGTAGTGTTGCACAGTGTGCCCAAACACTCTCTTCTGGGGTCCCCACCGGTGAGCTTTGCTCGCTCCCAAGCTGTGTGTGTGTGTCTATGTAGCTGCGCTCTATAGACGCACACACCACTTGGCCCTGCCCCCTGCTTCCTTCTGACAGCATATGATTGGCAGCAGCAGGAGCCAAAGGCTCCTGCTGCTGCTCGAGTCCCCGTGTAAAGACTAAGAGAGGCGAAAAGAGATGCAGCTGTACACAGTATTGGATCGATTGAGAACTTGGGTAAGCAGGTGAGGTGGGGGAGGACAAAGCTGTAAAACATTTTTTACCTTAATGCAGGTAATGCATTAAGGTAGTAAAACGTTTTGGCTTTAGAAAAAAACTTTAATGCTGATATTCTAAAGCCACATATTTTGTCAATACAATAACTGTAACCTTTCATCTACGATTTTTTTATTTTTTTATATTTTTGTCATGCTAGTAGATTCTAATTTTCAATTCTCATCTGGGTTCTGTCATTTACAATTTGCTTTGCAGCGTGTTCACCTGTCATTGGTGCCAGCTGATTTTCTTTTTAGCCTGCTCACCAATATCAAGTAATTTTTGCTAGCGTCATCAGGTTTAGCCTAGTCTCTGAACAGCAGGACTGTCGTGGCATTGCAGCACCACTCGCATGTAGCTCTGAGACAGATATTAATGCTATGTGGTCTGGCAGACTTATGCCGCGTACACACGGTCGGAATTTCCGATGGAAACAGTCCGATGGGAGCTTTTCATCGGATTTTCCGACCATGTGTATGCCCATCGGACTTTTTCTGTCAGAATTTCCGACGGACTTTGGATTGAGAACCTGTTCTTAATTTTTCAGACGGAAAACCTTTCTATCGGATTTTCCGATTGTGTGTATGCAATTCCGACACGCAAAATTCTGACACATGCTTGGAAACATTTCGACACATGCTCAGAAGCATTAAACTTCCCTTTTTTATAGTGCAGTCAAACGTTTTTTTTTTTAAGACGTGGTGTTATTGACCGTCGGAATTTGGTGTGACCGTGTGTAGGCAAGACAGTTTGAGCGAAATTCCGTCGGAATTCCGACGGGAAAACCATCAGAGCTTTTTCCGGCGAGAATTCCAACCGTATGTACGCGGCATTAGAGATAATGCACACTACAGTATTACTCTCCATCTCCTAGAGTCCTTCATGATGGAGCAGATCTTTACTGACTTGTATGCAGAGCTAAACCATGGTTTCTCAACCAGGGGTACATAAACCTCAAAGTTCTTCTGCTTGTTGTAATCAATGCAACACTTGTACTGGGTTTAGCAAGTAAAATGTAGATTTTCTCAGCACCAATCTTCATTTTTAATATTATGGCGTATAATATTTGTATGCAATTCCTTCTTTTTAATAGTCGGGAAGGGTTCAAACTTAACACAAGTTTTTATTGCTCTTTTCCCACTTGGGAGATTCACAATTCGAGTTGTCTTGGTGAGCATTAACGGTACTGTAAGTGAAGGAAATTCTAATAATTTTAGGAGGTAAAGGAATAGAGCGAAAATCTTCCAGTGTGGGGTACTTGTTTGTGTGACAGCTATAACAGGTTAGTTCCTCAACCCCTTACCGTCCAGCTTCAACACTGCTTTAATAGAGTCATTATGTCCAGGTGATGGGAAGGACTGGCCTATCCTGTGACCAATATGATTGGCGGTCACAATGGTCACATGAGTGAGAGCCAGTTCCGCCGACTCCTGATCACTAGTAGAGACCAGGAGCGGCCTTTGACAACTTGGTCGCTGTGCTGGGAATCGTGCAGTGAGCCCATTTTTGGCACAGGAAGCTCTGCCACACAGACGCAGATGTGGTGCACGTGGACATTAAAGCCCACCTCTGTTGCTGCGCATTATGCATGCATATTGTGGGTGGCTTTGTGGTCAAGGAGATTTCTTCTTTTCCTGTTGTGCCTCCCAGATGAAAAATCACTCTGGCACACAGATGGGGGTTAAACCAGTCTGTACGCTCTCCTAAACTAAAAAAAAAAACTAAAATACTTAAATATTAATCTTGAACCACTTGAGTACTAGCCGTTATATACACCTTGATTACCAGGACATTTTTAAGTTTCCAGTGCTGTAATAGTTTATCAGACAAATACTTGGTCAAAAAAAAAAAAAACTGTACCCAAATGAATTGCATTTTATATAATTTTTTTTTTTTTAAGCAGATGGTGCCTTCTTTTAGTGGTATTTAATAACCTTTTTTTAGCATATAAAAGACCAAAATTCTGGGTTTGCTCATCTTTACCTTTCATTTCTTTACCTTTGAAAAAACAATCCTACAGTCATTGGTGGTCAGTGGCACTTCCCACCCTTCCCCACCCCTTTAAAGTAAATTATTCCATCATAATTGGTGGTCACTGACACTAGACAATGCCGCATCACAGCTACTCACAGGTGCCCAAGTATGTTTTCTGAACTGCTGCTTAAAAACCGCTCTCCGGAAATATACATCCTCCTCCCCACCGTATTTTTTACAATACGCCCAGAAGGGTGTCAGCGATGTTTGATGCAAATGTATCGTAAAAGAATTGTGAATGAAATGTTCTCCAAATGAGTTTCCATGTCTATCCCTCCATTGCCATGCAATAATAATAATATAAAAAAAAAGTCTAATATATTAGACCAGGGATCTCCAAACTTGTGGAACTACACGTCCCATTAGGCATTGTAAAACACTGACAATCACAGACATGACTAGGCATGATGGGAATTGTAGTTCCTGAACAACTGGAGGGCCATAGTTTGGAGACCCCTGTATTAGACGGTTTAAAAAGTGTTCCTTTTACTTCTCTATTTAAAGCAGTAGTAAACTCTACCAATTTTCTTTTTTATTGTTCAATATTTTATATTGAATTTAAAGATCTGAATACAGTTTGCCATTCAAGCAGTAGTGCCATACAAAAGTACAATAATGAGCACACAATAGGGGTTCATAAACAAACATTACACTAAAATGCCACGTGAGGTAGAGCTGAACCTCAAACTAAAAACACACACACCATGTGTTGATAATGCCGACATGCAGAGATAATCTTTTATATAAGAGCTCCAAAACAATCTATTGGATTTACACAGTTCAGGAGAACATTCTGTAGGGTAGAAAAGCAAAGGAATAGAGGGTTAACAGGGGTTTCAATGGTAGCCAGCCAGTTGTTGGCCAGGGGAGCTGCTTGGTATGTGCACAGGAAATTGATCAAGATTCTGAGTCCTGTGGTAAGTAGTTGTCCATCTATGGTTGCCAAATTTTCAGGTGTTTAGGCATCCTGTCTAGCAGCGTCGCCTCTATTTTGCTGTGGATCATGAATCACGTTATCCTATGCTTCACTTCCAAGGAGACAGATTGGGGGTTTTCATAGCAGTAGTTTAAACTGTGAAATCACGGTTTCAGGCAGTAACGTCGCAGGTAAATGGCATGCAAAACACCTCAGCCCAGAAAGCTAGCTCAATAGGACAGGACCACCAAATGCGCATATTGGTTCCAATGTCTGTGCAAACTTGAAAGCAATTTGGGAGATTGGATTGGAAGAATTTTAGCAATCCTCGCAGGGACTAGGTACCATCTGGTGAGCACCTTGTAATTTGCCTCTAGGGGGAATATATTCACTGTGGAGGACTTGGGGGATTGCCATATTTCAGCCCAATTTGCAGGGTGTAGAAGGATGTCGAGGTCTAAGGGCCAAGCAGTCTGCATACAAAGGGAGTGCAGGAGTAGAAGTTGAAGCTAGGTATGCGTATAGTTTAGAAATTAAACTGGGGCTCGATGATCGGAATAGCAAATTTTGTTCAAACAAGGTTCCCGATTGTAGGTCTGTTTGGCCCTTAATATAGGCTGAGTACAAATGTATGTTTTGGAGGTAGTGAAATATCTCAAAATTTGGAAGATCGTATCGCTCCTTCAAGGAGGCAAATGACTGAAGGAAGGAGGCTGTAACCAGGTGACACAAGCGCATGATGCTAAATGTGGTTCAGTGATGAAGAGGCAGGTGCTACATGAGCTGGATAGAAGAAAGGGTGTCTCAAAAAGGACAGGAATGGTTTGTGTGGGGAATGTAGCCAGTATGACACCTTCAGTCTATCCCAGAGCATCAAATAATTAAGTGCATTGGAATTAGTGGTTTCTGCTCTGAGAAATAGCCAGATCTGGTTGTTGGCTATGGGGTTGAAGTTGGCAGATTCTAAGCTTAGCCAAAGAGGCACTTTGTTTGTGTGAGCTGGGCTACCTGAGAGTATTATCTGAAATTTGGGAGGCCCATTTTCCAACACATTAAACTATATTTTATATTGATGTGGCTTGGTGGAGCCACATACGTAGTTGATTAACTGACCTTGCAAAATGTGGAAGTAATAAGGCAGGACCTCAACCGGGAGAACTCTTACCCAAACTCCTTTATTTGTTTAGAGTACTCTTTAACAGCTTCCATATGGCCCATACAAGATGCATGTAGGGAGGACCAACGAGACCCAAGTGAAGTCAGATGCGTTAGCATTGCAGGATAATTGGTCTGGAACCATGTAGTGGGATGGGAAGTCAGGGTGATGCCCAAATAGGTGAGACTATGCATCTCCCATTTAAAGGAGAAACGGACTGTAACTGGTTCAAGGTGCGCGCGATAAGGGTTGTATTTAGAGCCTGGGATTTCTGTTGGTTCACCTCCAGCCCAGAAATGGCCATGAATTGGTCTAAGATGCAGAAAAGATTGGGCGTCAAGGTGAGGGATACTGTAAGAAACCACAATATGTCGGCAAATAATTAAAGCTTATGCTGGTAACCTGTCGCGTCGATACCATGTATATCCGGATTAAAATTGTGAGGGGCTCAATGGCATGCACAAAAAGGAGAGGGGATAGAGGACATCCCGGTCTCATTCCTCGTGCTTTTGAAAACCTATCTGACTTATAGTCTGCATATTTTTATATAGGTCTGAGACTTTGAGTAAAGGGGAAATATTCACCTCCACCTAAAGCCCCATAAAATATAGTGCAAATATGACACGAAAGTGTGTCAAATGCTTTACGCACATCAAGAGACAGAAAAACATGTGAGTATATGGTGACGTTGTGCAATATGTACCTTTCTCTGAGTAAAGCTGCAAAAGGCAGGAATGCTATTAACTTTTTTTTCTTAGGCCCCAGCCTGGTTTGACATGCACCAGATACTAGCACCTATCGGTGAGCAGCTTTGGTATCATAGCCATTACGGCTGTAAAAGTCTCAGGACAAAAGAACTGCTGATCAAGTAAAGAATTTAAGGAATTACTGTAGCTAAAAGCGGTGTTAAAGTCTTCAAACTTTTTACAGTACGAAGCTGTCAGGCCATCTGGGCCTGGGTGTTTGTGGCTTCAGAGTTTTTATGGCACCTAAAACATCCTCTTCAGAGAGTCTATCTAGCACATCAAGGGGGTTTATTTACTAAAGGCAAATTCACTTTGCACTGCAAGCGCACCGCTCCAGTGTGAAAGCACTCGGGCTTTCACACTGGGGTGGCAGGGGGGGGGGGGGGTTTAGGCTGTTTACAGGTGCTATTTTTAGCCCTTTAGCGCCTGAAAAATGCCTTAGTGTGAAAGAAGTAGCCTTAATGTAAGAGTGTCTTACTGCTGTTATATATCTTAATAAAAGAAAATACATAATAAAGGTACTGACAACAGAGGAGTGTCAGTAATTGTATATTTAAAGGTCTTCCAGGGTCCAGTGAGTGTGGCATTTTATTGCTTTATTTATGATTCTGTTATGATTTTCATAAATTGACTTGAACTTGCTACATGTTAGTTTAAAGCCGTTGTAAAGTCCAAATGTTTTCACTTAATTCTCTGCCCCACTACCTGTCCTACCCTCTTCTGTCCCTATGTCGCCACTTTCACAGGTGAAACTGAGGGTAGCAGATCTTTAGGGTCCTGCCATTCAAAATGTGAGAATTGCGCACGGTCATGGCTTACCGGCAAGGTGTGTCTATAGAGGCGCACAGCCTGGCTCAAGAACATGCATGCATGAATGATTCCTTCCAAAACAACCAATGAAGGAGTTAACTGGACTACACCTCTAGCAATAAGATCCAAGGGGCCAAGTAATGCCTGATTCCTAGATATAAATTAACCGTCGCTCCACTCATCCGTAATGGGATAAGGCGTGTGTTCCTGTAGATTACTGGTAACGTATATCAAAGGTTGGACTGAAGGTCCGCAAGAATTCATCAGCAAGGAACAGCCGGTTTTGCAAAAATACAAATGGCTTTATTGACCTTATCGACTTAATACAAAAATATATACATGCACCATATAATCCAGACAAACGTAACTACCACAGACATTCATCCATCCACATACATGCTATGTACAAGAAGTATATAGTAGAGACCAGCTGCGGAAGTACTAAAAATCAGACCCAGTTGAAATGGTATCTCAAAATAAGGATCAATGTGATGGTCCACTGGTCAAAGAGTATTCAGAAATCGATTTAGTTTGCATATGTGGATAGGACCTGCAGTGTGGGACATGTCCAGTGCTGCAAGGTGGGTGTTTGGCGGCATCCGGGACCATTATGGAGCGCCAGCGGCCGGCAGTGACGTCGTGCCACCTCTGTCCGTAAGTAGGAGTCGTTAGGAACGCGGATGTTTGTAACTTAGTGACTGCCTGTATTTATTGTGACAATGGAGCACCTATTACGCACCACTCAAGCTAGTCCAGATCCTCACAGCCTCCAGACATAGGATTTATTTTCTTCATCTTCCTCTCCCCAATCCTTAATATGCCAAGAATATGGGGATATAGGGCTTCTTGATCCAGTCCATTACCATACAGTCGTTCAGGACATGAAGTGGTTATTGTGATGGGAGGCCTCACTGATCAGTAGGGTGACTTGGTGGCAAACTGTTTCAGGTAAAGCAAGGATTTGTCAGTATGGCTTCTGCTGCGTGTATCTCTGGATCTAATTGTTTTCATATGTAGTTTTCACAGAAAGTAGTCTCTGCTTGCAGTGTGCTTGCTTTAACATTTCTATATTAGTATGTTTTTTCCCTTATGTATGTCAGGCCTGTGCACCCCTCTAAAGGCTTGTATGTAAATTAAAATATGTTAAACTGAATTATAATGCATCTGTTTTGCGTTTGGTTTATTAAGACATCATGCACACAGGGTGTTTTTCTTTTCTCCTCTGAACGCCAAAACTTTAGGCTGGCTAAAAAACATGCCTAAAGCTTGCACACGTTTGGGCACATCAAGTGTTTTGAATATTAATTGATTCCATTGGCCAGGATATTTATTCAGGCCATTGGAATACATTGAAACTCAAACCTGCCTAGCATTTAGACATGTTTAGGCGCTTCAAGAGTTTTTTTTTTTTTTTTTTTTTTTTTCTGCTCTACTGATTTTTTTTTGTCTTGTTCTTAGTTTTTTTTACCTGTAAATGCTTCGCTTCTCGTATGCCTGTAAATGCCTATGTATAAATGGAAAAATAAGCTAACATGTAGAGGTGCTTTTACAGACTGGGATACAAAACACCAAATGCCTGTAAATGTGTCTTCTTCTTTTTTATTTAATTTTTTTTTAAGCTCAGTATGTGAGGCCTAATAGGTTTTTAGTTTGTCTTCTAATTGTCATGCGTGGTTTGTATTGGGTATAACCCGATCCTTTGCATTTTTAGATGAATCTGATGGCGGAGATAAACAGAAGAAACAGTCTGGAAACCCTCATGTCGAGCTGCGTAAGTATGAACTCTGATTGCTTCCTGAGATGAGTAGTGACCTTACATTGTACGATCGTAATTGGGTAATGATATAAAAGAAAAGTGTTATATTTTAATGATTGCATTTTTTTGCTGTCTGTGCCTCTGTTAAGGAGATTCACCCTCTTTGTCCTGTTTTCCATTATCATTGAAAGTAAAAGTAAGTCTTCCCCAAAGCCCTCTTTCCAATGAAGGCATGCCCTCACTCCTAAGAATGGGGAGGAATCTATTAGTTTGTATCTCTCTGGGTCACAGGTGTCCCAGACCTATGGGTTCAATCAGTGGTTTCAAAGGAGTACATAATAAAGCTCTACCCTCCCAACTCTCTTCTCTCAAATGAAACTAGGATTGTCAGATTTGCAGAGTGCCCTGAAGCATCTCTTTTCCCAGGGAGTAGTTGTGCTATTACCTTTGCAAGACAGGTTCAAATGATTCTATCCAAACCTGTTTATGGTACCAAAGTCCAACAGGGGTATTCATCCTCAATTTCACAAATTTTGCATAGAATCGGCAAGGTTGGTAACTGCCTCTATAAGACTAAGGAATTACATGGCATCGGTAGGCATCTTAGATGCCTATGTACATGTTCCTATTTATCCACTTCATCCGTGTTTTCTGCTTTTCACAGTGGCAGCCAATCATTTCTAGTTTGTCACACTGCCCTTTGGCCCATCATTTTCTCCCAGAGTATTCAAAAAGTCCTTATTTCTATGATCTTGTATGCAGATATTTGAGTACAGCTCTCCGCTTTTGAAGTTTTGATTACACATAATTTGATATATTTTTTTCTGTTTGTAGCCAGGATCAATCATCTTCTAGCCCTAGCTTCAGATGCCTTGATAATGGTCTCAGTTCAGGCTAATGTACGCCTTCCTCAAGTTAGAATTCTGACTCATCTGCTCAAAAAGAGGAAGCGTGTAAAAACTGATTTTAACTGCAACAAAGTATCCCAGAAGAAACTGATATGCAGATATACTCACACATCTAGCTGATAATCCTTGACCTCTTCATACCAGGCAATCTATCTCAAGGCCCACTATCCCATCCTGCTTCACCATCTCAGTCTTTTGCTGTTGACGCCAAGGTCTTAAAACAGAGGAGTATCTTTTATTCCTACCTTGCTAAAAGCAAGAAAAGCCACTTCTACTATCATACCTGGATATCTTTGTTGTGTAAACCTCGCTATTGGGATTTTAAAGACAATTCGGTTAAACTTGATTATTCTTTAATCATTTAAAAGAAATTGGATAGGATATTGTAAATATTAAAAACACTAAACCATCTTTACATAACTTCAGAATATTTCTTCACAATATACATGGTAATATTCATGGCATGGAGACATCAGAATATATTGAAGTGGTATTCTCCAACTATTTGCTGTTCTGTCATCAATTGTGTACTATAGATGGTTTCCAGTAGGTGTGGGTGTCCAACACGTTTCAAAATAGACATAATTTCTTCTTCAGCGATTTAATACCACCTCTGAAATATAGAGTCATTTAATTTTAACATCAATGCTGCTTACATTTTGTTCTTCATGCTATACAAGAACTGCTGGATTATATCCCAAATTTGTGGCACCAAGGAGGTTTTGGGCTAGAACATATGGAGAGAGGAAAGAGGCAAGCAAAACAAGAAAATAATTATATTGGATGATTAAAACACATCCATTTAGGTCTATAGAGTCAAGTCAGACAATGAATGTCACATGATATTACCCCAAAGTTTGCCAAGTATGGCAAGCAAGGCTACTTACTAGGGAGTCACCTTTGCACAGCCAGTCAAAATTCTTGAAAATGTCTATGGTCCTCTTTAATCTCTGGCCGTCTCCCAATCGTCCAGGTAGGCGGCTCCAACTGAATTTTTCATCCACATCTGTGAGTGTGGAAGGAATAATGGCACCGACTGCAATCCCCGGTGTCCCTCTATATTGTGCATGCGTCCTCTAATAACGTCATGCGCTGCCACATCATCTCCGGCCTCCGCAACGACAACATCCAGAGACCGGTATAGTGGCAATATTGGGGACAAAAAGCCGACGACACAGAATGTCTCCCAGTGTCTGGGGATGGAGAATTTCTCCATTTACCCCAGTACATGGAGAGAAGAAAGCCGGCCCCAAATAAAATTGTAGGGGCCTTTCTGTGCCGGGTATATGCACAAGGGCACACAGATCCAGTAGGTCCCTGAACAATGTAGGGCAACAACATTGATATTGACAATATTGCATATAAACGTATATGATAGAAACAACATTATAATATGTATTCTTAACCCAAAGGTGTGTCATCTATTTATTCTATATTTGGATATCCTTTGCCTTATGTGAATATAGCATATACAGTGTAGCACTAAAATTAAAGCTGTAGTGTACTAAAACCATAACAAATGTGTTAATTATAAACAATATCCACTGTGGTAAACTAGTGAAAGAAATGTGAAATTCAACATACATGTCCAAAAATAATGCAGTAATGATTCTTTAATCAAAGGTGACCATGAACAACATGCGATTAGCAATAGGGGTTATGTAGATGAAAAAAACTATCCTCTGTTATAAGGAAATAGATTGGTACTCTTATCGGATGTGGTGGACCCACTTACCAGCGGTAGTGGGTCAATCGAGCTTATGTGGGCCGAATGCCTCACAATGTAGATCGGAGTGGGAAAGGGGTCACCTCCAGCAGGATACACTCGGGCTTCGTGATGATAGTCCTGGCCCAATACCTGTATCCTTGTGATTCTTCAGTAGTAACAACAAATATCCACTCAATGTATTGACCCTCAGAGTGTCAGAATGTATATGAGGCTCAAACAACCTGGGCAAAAATGGAGGGAAAAAAGGAAAAAGCTCCATATAGTGCCGGTCAAACCAAAATGAGTACATAAAGTGATTTAGGGGTAAGATATAAAATCTAAAGAGCAATATGGGGAACATGCGTAGCGAACCCAGCGCATTTCATCCAAAAAGGACTTCAACTGGGGCAATGTCGATTTTGGATGAAATGCGTTGGATTCGCTACGCATGTTCCCCATATTGCTATTTTGATTTTATATCTTCCCCGTGATCACTTTTTTATGTACTCATTGAACTTTGATGTACCGTTATTTTAAATCTTTCTGGTTTGACCTGCACCATATGGAGCTTTTTCTGTGCCTCACATTCTGGTCTTCCTATAATCTGGTCCTTTCCAGAACTTGCAAAATGAATACAAGGTGCATACCTCCAATGACCATTTCACTGTAACTAACAATGTAGCTGCCCCATTCAGGCTGTGCATAACGCCTTCTAAACAAAATACTGTATTTATCGGCGTATAACACCCACCTTAGCTTTAAGAGGGAAGTTTCAGGAAAAAAAAAACTTTACATGGACCCCCTGCATGGCACACGGACCCCCTGTACAGCACACTGGCCCCCTTTCATTATAAAGACTCCCAGCGCTGGGACAGGGATAGCGCCACAAGCATACTCTAAAGTTACGAAAACTTCACACTGTCAGCCCCTTCTCATACACCGCTCCTCCTGTGTCACTCATTGTAAATCAAAGCTTCTAAATACCTCCATTAACACCGCTCTCTCGTGGACCTGGTCATGTGACTGCTCTCTTCTCTATCCATGACTTTCACGTGACCGCTCTCCTCCTCCAATCAAAAGCTACACGGGAGGAGGAGAGCAGCCACCACGAGCAGCGTTTTAATTAAAGGATTCAGAGACTTAGATTTACATTGAGTTACAGTATATCACAAAGGGCTGGCACTGCAGTAATGTTTTCTGAACTTTAGAGTTTACTAACAGCGCTGTTCCACGGCCAGGCGGGCCTGACACCCACCCAATAGGTGGCTCCTGGGGCTCCTCCCCACTCCCTGTTGGTAAAAAAAACAGATATCGGCTTATAGCACTCAGGCACGAATTATCCTCTATTTTCAGGGTAAAAAAGTGTTTGTTATATGCCAATAAATACGCTAATTGGTAAAGTACAGGCGCTTTACATTCGAAGCAAAATCTTGTGACAAAACTGAAGCTCTCTTTACAAGGTACATTTGCATACAACAAAAATATATTTCACAGTAAAAATTCTATAAATATATGTGAAACCATAAAATATATATATATATAGTCCAGTGCAAAATGGCTTAAAGTTCAGTATTGATTGTCCCAATATGGAATGTAAGTGCAATTATGTGTCTTCTTGTCCTCGTCAACCCTCAACATACATCCTCCACCATGTGATACAAAAATGCACACTCACCAAAAACCGATGACCTCTTTAAAAGCAAGTGCGTATTCTGGTAAGCCACCCAGTATCAGGTCTCATACATCTGCCATAGGTTGTTCTGTTGATTCAATCAATGTCAGCTATATCTGCATCGATTGCCACAAAGATGGCAAAGGATAAAAACATGTGTGTGTGTGTATATATAGTGTAGTATTTATTGCAACCTAGGCTCCATCAAAAGATAAAAACAGACACTAATTTAAAAGTGCCTCGGATAGTGACACTAGTACGTACAGCATAGATAATGTGGAACCGCTATGCTGCTCTGATTTCTAGGAGCCAGCATGCATCTATGGGACCGGAAGTGACGGCAAGGCCCGCTTCAACACGTTTCACCAATCGGGCATCTTCATTGTGCGATATAGAGATATTTTGGATGTTTGCAAATTTACCTTGTTGTGACGTGAGCTTGGGTGTCACAAGATTTCACTGAGCATGTGAAGCACCTGCACTTTACCATTTTTTTCCTTACCAGACCTTGGCCTTAAAGTGGTTGTAAACCCTTACAAATACCCAGTGAAGTGACTGCCCTCAGGATTAAACAAATCATCCTTCATAAGTGGTACCTGTCTATCTGCAGCACTCTTCTCTACAGCCTTTCAAAGTCCAGAATTTATAAAGCTTGTCTGAGCATTCAGAAAAAAAGGGGGCAGAGTGCTGAAACTACACTCTGCAGAGTTCAGTGAGGAGAGCTCTGGGAACTGATTGGAGTGAAGAAACGCACCCTCCTCTACACAGCTGACAGTAACAGAACTGAGACTTTCAATCAGCTGGAGGTCCATCCCCTGTCACAAGATTTCTCTTGGTGTCAGGAAAACTTTTCAGAAGTGTTTCATGCTGATGGCAGAGGAATGAAGCAGCGAACAGAAATGACTCAGTGCTCTTAATTGAGACAAGTACACACTATAGAAGGATATGCTTGCTCCTATTTAATGTCTGACGTTTACAACCAGTTTAAGAACAAGAAATGACAGGTGTTAGCCTTTTCCATTCTCTTTGAAATGTCTTAATTCTCCCTTGTAAATACTTTTCTTCAAGGTGTATCTCGCATCAGCACCCTGTGCTGCCTTGAGATCCAAACTTGGTTCTCTTTGCCCTGCAGAAAACATCCTTTGAACCCATCAGGCATATTTGCAAGAGCCCTCCTGCAAAGTAGCCTTTTTGGCTGCTATGACATCGGTTAGACATGTCTGAGTTGGCGACACTGTTCCTCATACTTCACACAGACAAGGTTGTCCTACGCCCAAGATTATCCTTTTATTTATTTTTTTATTTTTTTTTTATTTTTTAGTTTAAAAGTTTTTATTGAACATATTCAAAAATACAAGACTGGACAAACATCAGAGTCCAAAACTATGTTGTATACAATAGAGAGTGACCCATAAAAGGCAACATTACATTACACACATCCTTAACGATTTGTCTAACGGCTTCCAAACCTTTCGCTGCCCGCACCCCGTTTGGCATCTGACTGTGCAAGAGGAAGCCAGGTTTGTCTGCCTGCAGTTTCTGAATCATTTAGTGCGTCCAAAAACTAGCAAGGGTGGGGTAAAAGAGTAAAGAACTTATAATTCGACCAAGATCATCCTTTCTTCTTAATGTGGCATCAGTCTTGCATCTCAATGAGAATTTAGTCCTACCACATTATGCCCTGCTGCAAAGTATCCTAAGGAAATCTGTCTGTATTGCCTGGATGTGGTCAAAGCCATTAGTCTACCTCAAATCAACTGCTTCGATCAAACGCAGATTACCTATTTGTCCAGTTCTTAGGACCTTGCAAGGGACACTCTGCTTTATAAATTCTGGCCTTTGAATGGATGTAGAGAAGACTGCAGATAAACAGATACTGTTTCTGTAGGAGGATGTGTTTTCATCTGTGTATCTATCATCTCAGGCCAGTCACTCCACTCTAGGTGTTTTGTAAGTGTTTACAGCCACTTTAACTAAAACCGTTTCCAGAGAGCTTCCAAAATGCACTTTATCATTCTGCATCATATTAGTTTACAACATAATACTTCTGAACACACACAGCAAATTGCTTGTAGCAAATACTGTTTATGACAGCAGAAGAGAACAAGTCAAGCTTTCACAATCAGAAAAGCAGCACTTAATTATATACATCTATAATTACTAAGTATTTTTTTTTTTTTTTTTTTAATTGTTACTCCTTTTTGGATGAAAAGCATATCTGACGCTCTGAACATAATTGCTTACAAGCCTCCAGTATCACAAAACATGTTTGAGCATTACATTTAATTGCCATTATGTCTCGAACGGTTAAAGTTATTTCAGAAATGCTTTTTGTTAATTTTGTTATAAAGTGAACCTGTAAGGAGAAAAATATGAACTCTGCAGTTGCTGGCTTTTTTATAGTCTATACTCTGCCTCATACCACCCCTAGCTTCATTACCTGAAACAAGTACACCATAATGATAATAAAGCTGGTTCAGTCAGTGCCTCACTAGATAGTCGAGCTACAAAAATAAAAACCTTTCTAGAAGGTAGGATTTTTTTCCCTCAGTGGTTTTTCCCTGTGTGTTTTTTTTTTTTTTTGCCAGAAAACTTTTTTCTTTGCTTTTTTTATGCAAATTTTATGTTATGTACTGAGCGTACACTGCATAGTTGCATAATTAAAAAAAAATTACACAAATCCATCTAGTTCAACCAATAGAAAACATTTAGTAAAAGAGAACCTCAATTTTAGTAGGCGTGTGCAGACTTTTGCATTAAGGTGTGTACCCGAAAGCTCAAACGTGTGTGTGTGTGTGTGTGTGTGTGTGTGTGTGTGTGTGTGTGTGTGTATGTATATATATATGTGTGTGTGTGTGTGTGTGTGTGTGTATATGTGTATATGTATATATGTGTGTATATATATATGTGTGTATATGTGTATATATATATATATATATATATATATATATATATATATATATATATATATATATATATATATATATATATATATATATATATATATATATAGTTGGAAACTGGCACAATTTTAGCTTTTTTCAGGTATTTACCAAAACCTATTCAATCTATAGTTGTTAAATAATGGACATGGGCTGAAAGTGCAAACTCTCAGGTTTAATTTGTATGTACATCCAAATCGGAGGAAGGGTTTAGGAATTACAGCTCTTAAAAATAGCCATCCCCCTTTTTCAAGGGACCAAAAGTAATTGGACAGTTGACTCAAAAGCTGTTTCATGGCCTGGTGGGGGGTACTCCTCCTTTATTTCTTCATCAATTAAGCAGGGAAAAGGTCTGGAGTTGATTTCAAGTGTGGTATTTGGAATCTATTGGTGTGAACCTACATCAAAGGCGCAGTCCATGCAAGTGAAACAGGCCATTGTAAGGCTTCAAAAACTTAACAAATCCATCAGAGATGGCAGCAACATTGAGAGTGGCCAAATCAACAGTTTGGTACATTCTGAGGAAAGAACACACTGGTGAGCTCAGCGACATAAAAAGGCCTGGACGTCCACGGAAGACAACAGTGGTGGATGGTTGCAGGATCCTCTCTATGGTGAATAAAAAACCATTCACAACAACCAGACAAGGTTGTTGTGACACTCTCCAGGAGGTGGGCATATCATTGTCAAAGTCTACAATCAAGGTAAGACTTGACAAGAGCAAATGCAGAGGGTTCACCACAAAGTGCAAACCAGTCATAAGCCTGAAGAATAGAAAAGCCAGCTTAGACTTTGCCAAAAAACATCTAAAAAACCGACCAGTTCTGGAAAAGCATTCTTTGGATGAATAAAACAAAGATTAATCTGTACCAGAATGAAGGGAAAGAAAAAGGTGTGGAGAAGGCTTGGAACAGCTCATGATCCAAAGCACAAAACGTCATCTGTAAAACATGGTGGAGGCAGTGTGATGGCATGGGGAATGCATGGCTTCTAGTGGCACTGGGTGACTGGTGTTTTTATTGATGATGTGACACAAGACAGAAGCAGCTGGATGACTTTGGCAGTGTTTAGAGATATACTGTCAGCCCAGATTCAGCCAAATGCAGCAAAGTTTATTGGATGGTGCTTCACAGTACAGATGGACAATGATCCAAAACATACTTCAAAAGCAACCCAGGAGCTTTTGTAGGAAAAGTGGAATATTCTGCAATGGCTGAGTCAATCACCTCTGATCTCAACTCAATTGAGCATGCATTTCACTTGCTGAAGGCAAAACTGAAGGCAGAAACACCCACAAAACAAAGAACTGGAGACAGCTGTAGTTAGAGTCTGGCAAAGCATCAGCAAGGTGGAAAACCCCGTTTTTGGTAATAGCCATGGGTTCCAGACTTCAGGTAGTTATTGCCAGTAAAGGATTCTCAACAAAATATTAAAAATTAACATTTTATTTATGATTCTATTCATTTGTCCAATTACATTTGAGCCCATGAAAATGGGGGGACTGTGTATAAAAATGGTTGCATTTCCTAAAATTTGTATTTATATTCAACCCCTTGAATTAAAGCTCAAAGTCTGCACTTCAAATTCATTTTGGGTTGTTTCATTTTAATGTTCTGGTGGCATACAGAGCCAAAAGTATGAAAATTTGTGTGTGTGTGTATATATTCTCCATCTTTGTTTTTATATAATTTTAAAAGTTTTGTTTACAGAGATAGTGTCAAGGCAGAGCAGTGGACAGTGTCAGTTTATTTTTTTTATATTTATTGCATTTTATTATTTTTTACAATTTTTTTTTTTTTTTTTAATTTTTTTTTTTAAGAGCCCAGTTTGTGGGCCCTTGGTGAATTATCAGGGGTCTAAATAGACCCCTGATGTCTCGCTTTTGAGTATAAAGAAAGGGACTGAAGACAGATTCTCCAGTCCCTTTCTCCGCAGCGGTGGAAGAGGAGGGAAGCCAGCAGCACTACAGGAGGGGGTCCAGGCAGTATGGGGAAACTTCACCGCGACCGGTGAGTGGGGTGTGCCCAGGCACACCCAACAACCATATGCTCCTTATACAGAACCCCATACCCAAAGTTGATCCAGAAGAAGGAAAAAACTGTAAAGAATGGTCAAATTTGCTCCAGCATGATATTCCCTAGATGAACAGTTTCTGCTGTTGCTACCTATAAATGTTAACGTTCAGTTAGATTTTGTGAATTTAGGAATGCATCTTCATTGGTCAAAACAAGTTTCTTAGGGAGCTCTCACTATGAAGAAGACTCTCCAGTTGTTGACACCGGCTTCTTTAAATCAATATGTCTGGGTTATATATGCAACTACATTCAGGTGATTGGACACTGGCAAAAAAGGAAGGCTGCAGGGACATCCCCCTATATAACCCCTGCCACTCCCAACTAGCCTAATTTGTTTGCTAGTGTCCTTAAGAGATGAACCTCTTCTCTCTACTGAGAGAAACCTACATTCTATAGATTCGGTCTCTCTCCATGAATCTATTCTTGGGTTGATTCTTCTATCAATCGGCTGCACTATAGCCATCTCGGCTATTTATGCAACTTCCAGATGGGTTGACTCCTTGGGAGAGCTTTGCAAGACTATGCCTGAACCACGCAGGGCTGGTCTGTAATGTTGCTTTTGTGTTGGAACCTGCTGTGGGAGCTCTCCTTGGCACATAGTGAAACAGGTGGAGTTAGCTACAGGATGGTCCAGAGCCATGGTCCTTCGTTTGTATGCCCGTTATGGAAGGCAAAACCAGGTGCCTAGTGTGGCGCCATTGCGCATGTGCTCACCCCCTCGAGTAGTGCATTAGCGCACCCGCCTGAACAAGCGACACAGTACCTGTGCACCTTGTTTCTTCCTCTTTGGACGCAGGATTCCAGACACTAAACATCTTCATTCCTTCTCTGAGGACATGTTAGCAGTTTACTTTCACAGGTGTGGCAGATCATAAGTGCATAGATAAGAGATCAGATAGGCTCACTAGTGCAGGCTCAGACTTTAGTTCCCTGGTAGAAAATCTGTTCAGGGCCCTAGTGCACTCTTCTCTGATGGTTGCCTTCATTATGACTGCTTTCTTATGGTCAGTCAGCCAGCCCATTGACCACACCAGCCTTCTCTTTCCGTTCTAGAGAAATTTTCTGCTGCAAGTTTATGGGCAAAATGTCCAGCCATTTTGAGGTCCTGGACAGCACAGTGTCACAGCTATGTCAGCTGATGAGCACCCCTTGTCTTTTGAAGGCATTGGATCAGAATGATACACCTGCTATAGACACTTCTCCTAATTTGACAGTCTCTGCTTGACTAAAAGTACTCTATATGGGATCTCTAAAATTTCATATACCAGCTAAGACATTCTTGGTCAACATGCTGGTTGACCCTGTCTGTTTTTGGAGACCAGTTCCACCCGGAAAGAATTTTTTCTTAGCCAAAACTTTTCACCCAACAATATCCCATTAAGGGGAAATTTCCTTAGGGAATGTGAGATTCCTGTTTGACAGAGCCATTTATAACCCTTACAGCTCCTGAGGAGGTTGATCCTGTGGCTAGAAGCTGCTTCTAATGTTCTATTTGCCTTGAGGCACCTTGACAGAAGTACAACTGCTGGTTGCATGGCAGTCTGTCCGACCATTGCTGTCTGGCCAAAATCGGCTAATCTGGTCATGATCAGCTAGACCTTTTTGCATACAGCCTTCCGCTACTGCTTGAATGTACTGGTGTCTACACCTAGCTGTTTTTACTGGATGATTTTCCTTTGTGCACATTTGCAGGATCCTCTGGCCTAAATGCTGGTCAGTAGAACTCCCCTACAAAATTTGCTTTAAATAGTTACCCTTTGAGGGCAGAC
This sequence comes from Lithobates sylvaticus, assembly GCA_028564925.1. Taxonomy (NCBI): domain Eukaryota; kingdom Metazoa; phylum Chordata; class Amphibia; order Anura; family Ranidae; genus Lithobates; species Lithobates sylvaticus. The sequence goes on along the minus strand of CM053031.1, from coordinate 109,797,202 downwards.
GCCTGCTTGCTATTCTTGGATATGTGTCAAGGGGATTATGGGATTAAGAGTATGCTTCTCTCCTAGGAGAGAGGCTTGCATATCTACCAGTAGGTCTTCTACACCTGAGGATAAGGTTTCCTTCCTAACTCTGACAGAAAATACTTTTGTAAGCAGACATGGCCTTCCAAACCAGCCAAGGATACTGCCAAGGTTTTTTTATAGTGATGAAGTGCCCTCACTTTTCAAAATGGGTGAACATCTGTCAGCATTCAGGTTTTTAAAAATCTCCAGTGTGTTTTCTAGGGGCTATAAACTGCAACATCACATCCTTATCCTTTCAACTTATTTCCCTGTCATGGTGGGTGATTCTACTTGCTGCTGCCCAACATCTCTTGGATCAAGGGATCTTTACCCCTGTACCAACAAGTGCTTGTACTTAAATCTCTTTATGGTTTCCCAAATTAAAAAAATATGAAAAAATATATGTATTAAGATGTAAACGTCATCAAGTTAAAAAAAAAAAGCTAAAGATGCAATTACATGGAAAATAAATGAAGCAAAATTTGCAATTAAGAAGTAAAAATTAGGGGCGTGGCCAGGATGTGAATCCGGGAAGACGTGTCCCACAGAGGCTCCTGATATCCTGCAGTAAAATCCTGTCTATAGGGGATCATAGAACGCCATCCTGCTCAGCAGGATGTTGCACTTGGCTTGGGGATCCCCCCTGTGTTGCCCATGCGAGGGAGGAAGTCAGCCGGGAAGAAACAGAACGCCGGCAGGCATCGGGGCTCCCCGCCAGTTACAAATGTCTTAGTACAAATTATTTTCCCCCGTCCTTCTATGAGGCTAATGTAGTCCTACTCGGTAAACCGGACAAAGATCCTCTTCTATGTCCTTCTTATAGACCCATAGCCCTATTGAATATGGATTTAAAAATTCTCACTAAAATGCTAGCTTCCAGACTCTCCACAGTACTCCATTATTTAGTTTCCACTGACCAGACCGGTTTTATGCCCCATAAGGCCACTAATATAAACCTCCGGAGGGTATTCACTCATGTTGCACTACATCTGGACGGTCCAGACGAACGGGTGTTAGTTTTTCTTAATTTAGAAAAGGCATTCGATTGGCAATACATGCAGGCAATTTTACAACATAGGGGCTTTGGGTAAGTGTTCTTACACTGGGTCAAGTTACTATATGATCATCTACGGCCACTATCAAATTGAATGGTAGGTTGTCAGTAGGTTGTCAGTCTTTCCCGGTTGGCCGTGGGACTAGGCAGGGTTGCCCACTTTCACCCGGCTTTTTGCCCTAAATGATGGAGCCGATTGCTGCTTCCTTGCGTGCCTCCTCTCTAGTGAAGAGTATTACAGTGGGCAATTTAGTGGAGAAGACGGCTCTCTATACGCAGACGATGTGGTCCTATTTTTAGAGGAACCCGCCACGGCTCTGCCCCAGGCCCTGTCCATTTTAGATCATATCTCTACCTTCTCAGGGTGTGCGTGTAAATTGGCACAAATCCACAATTCTCCCCTAGGCAAAGATGTATGCCATGCTGCCCTCGCCTCCAGGCCTCTTCAGAAGGTGTCTAGAGTCAAGTACTTGGGACTTACCATAGCTGACTCAGTTTCGGACTACTTCGGGCTAAACGTGGCACCTGTCATATCAATCTTTAAGCGAAAAATTGGCGCCTGGCGGAATTTGCCTCTCACCTTGATAGGAAGAGTGAACCTAATTAAAATGAAACTGTTGCCATTTATTGCTATATACATTAAGAAACTCTCCTGTATGGATCCCCGAATCAGTCTTTAGGTCAATTCATGGTTTGGTGTCTCAATTCTAGGTAGCTAGACTGAAACTTGGGGTGTTACAACAACCATGGAGGGAGGGGGGCCTAGCCGTGCCAAATTTTTACAAATATTTTCTGGCAGGACAGTTGGTTATGGTTAATAGGTGGCTCACTGGCCTGTATGATGATGCTGCAGTTGCTCTAGAGGCGGCGGTGGTGGGTTCCTATGAAGCTCTGGCCCATTTAGTTTTTCGAGGACCCAGATCACCTTATGATTTAACCACATCCATGAGGTCAGTTCTTCGTGCCTGGATAGATGCTCAGGGTGAGGAATTTGGGGGCCCCTTTCCACCCTCTCCTCATGCCCCTCTGTGGAGAAATCCCAATCTGCCCCAATTTTTCACCTTTTGAAGATCCAGTGGTCTGGACCAAATTTGGGATTAAAAAGCTTGGTGATGTCTCCACAGATGGGTGACTGAAAACCTTTGACGAACTGAAGTCTCTCGACCACTTACCAAACACCCATTTTTTCCGCTAAATACAGTTAAGACATGCATACCAGAAACAATTTAAACAGGTCACTGCTCCCTTTTCGAAGTCTGCCATGGAATCCATGTTGAGGGATGATGACCTTCAAAAACCCTTATTTAACATTTATAAATCCCTCTTCCCTGTGACTAATTGCTTGTTAGCTGGGTGTAAATCTAAGTGGGAGTTGGTGGTTCCTGATCTGGACACAGAGCATTGTCAAGATGTCTGGGAATGCAACCTTTACCAGGCTAATTTCAGCTTGCAACCAACTGATCCACTATAAGTTTCTGCATAGGGTGTACCTGACCAGAATTTATAATTCAGTCGCCTCTACTTGCTGGCGATGTTCCGCAATTGGACCTGATTTCATGCATATCTTCTGGGATTGTCCTGGTATTCAGAACTATTGGAGGGCGGTTCTGCAGTGTGTGCAGAGGTGACCACCATCCCTTTAAATCCATCTGTAAAACACTGCCTGCTCGGGTTGGTGGACGACCTGGCCCCTGCTACGGCTAAACAAACTCTACTCACCTTTTTATTTTTCAATGCTAGGAAACTAATATTCAAAGCAAACTCCTCCATAATTAGTCACAAGCCTCAAAGCACCGCATAATATGCGTGCAAAATTTTTTCCAGTATGTTTTAATGTTTTTTTTTTTTTTTTTTTTTTTTTTGTTTTCCAATATATTTTATTGATAAAGGCATAACAAGTACAAATATATGAAACAACAGTTGAACAATGTAATCCGTGCGAAACATATATTCCAGAACATAACAACCCCCTATGAAAAGGTCATGAAAGGCATGGAGGCACAGCAGTATTTGAAAACATCAGCAGTTTTTGCGTACATATAATCTGAAATACATGTTCAAAACAAGTATAGGTCAAGTTGCAATTGTAACCACTGATAATCAGAGGTCCATGTGGTGGGGGGGGGGGGGTGGTGGGCCTCCCATGTATGTATGGAAAGCGATAGTAGGTACCAATCCTAAAAGTAAATTGAAGAGGAAAAAGAAGGAAGAAAAAGGAAAAGAATCTCATTTATAACTACAGCATGGACCACTCAACCTTTGCACCCCTAATATGCTTTTACAGTATGTTTTAACTGGTTGAACAACTGAAAAGTTTTCAGACAAAATGTGACAACTTTATTGTAAAGAAAGCTGCTTCATGCCACCAAAATGGCAGTAAAATGCTAGTAGTATTGCTAATGTTTGAAACCAATGTTTTTATTTCCATCTATTTTCGTAAGATCTAATTACATCAATTTGACAAAAGTACTTCATTGTTCTCTTGCAAAGCTAACTATGAATGCATAATTTGCTCGTGGATAAAAATGAGAACTTTCAGTACATAGTATCAACTATGATATTTAAATATAGATGTAACCGCTATGGATTTGGGAAACAATGTAATCATTTAAGAACATCTGTTCCAGATATACATTAAATGGAAATGTGCTCAGTAGGCACCTCAACTTTCAGAAATATTCCTGCAGTCTGGATCTGTCTTTTAGTACTCTAAAGGGACAGGTTTCTGCCTTATCCATTCTTTTCCAGAAACCTCCCTTTGAACCAATTTGGGATTTTCTGTTGGTGGATCTGACAAGTAAAGCTGGCCATACACGTTTAGAAAATCGATCGTAAAAAACATTCGAAAATGTGAAAATTTTCGAACGTGCATGCGAGAACGCCAACATCGTATCAATAGATGCCGAACAATATTCAACATATCGATCGGTAACAACATATATAGTACAATTTTCCTCGATCGATTATATAAGCAGTGTAACATGCGCATGCGCTGTCGATTTTTCGAACTCTTTTCGTTCGAGAACACTACTAATCTTTCGAAAATCAATCGTTTTCCCGAAAAAACATGTTGGATTTTTTTTTTTACTCAAATTTGAATGTCGAGAATCGAAATGTAGCCACTAACGTTTAGAAAGACGATCGATCGTTACCGACGTATTTCCGACCGATTTTCGACCCGTGTATGGCCAGCTTAAGGTGGACTTTTTGGTAAACCATTACCTCAATCAGGCATGTCTGTGTCAGCAGTTCTTTCTTGTAGGGAGCCTTTTTTTCTTTTTTTACACAATGATTTATTTTTTTTTCTTTTTCATTATCCTTCATCAACACATTTTACCCCTTGATCGCCCCTGATGTTAACCCCCTTCCCTGCCAGTGTCATTAGTACAATAACAGTGCATATTTTTACCACTGATCACTGTAATAATGTCACTGGTTCCCAAAAATGTGTCAAAAATGTCAGTTAGGTGTCCGATCTGTCCGCCACTATGTCAGTCCCGCTACAAATCACTGATCACTACCATTACTATTAAAAAAATAAATAATAAAAATGGCATAAATCTATCCCCTATTTTGTTGACGCAATAACTTTTTGCGCAAAGCAATCAATATACGCTTATTGCTGTTTTTTTTAACCAAAAATATGTCGCCGAATACATATCGGCCTAAACTGATGATGAACACTTTTTTTTTTTTTTACACACTGTACAACTACTTTTACCTACAGGTAAGTCTATATTAAGGCTTGCCTGTAGGTGCTTGAAATATCTCCTAAACCTCCATGGGTTAGGAGATATTTAATAAAAAGCTGAGCGCCGATGACTACGGCGCATGCGCCTTTTAGAAAGGGCACAACGTGCCGTTTCTAATAGGGGTCATGCCGTGTCTGGCGGCTCCCACGCGCATGCAACTCGGCCAGTCACAGAGCCGGAGTTCACTGACCTGGAAGGAAGAGGGGCGAAGATGGACGCTCCTTGCTAGTGGGGACAACTGAGACATCGTGGGCTTCGGTGTCGGGTAAGTGACACATAATGGGCTACTATGCGATGCATAGTAGCCCATTATGCTTTACCTTTACAGGAAAATAGAGGAAGTAAAACCCACCAGGGTTTTGTTACACCTTAAACATGGCCGTAACATATTCAAGCGGTGAACCTATCCTTTTAATTAGCTTTTTAGGCTTTATGGAGGATTTTTCTTGTTTGCACATTTCTAAGAAGGGTAAGAAAGCATTGCTTTGATAAGTAACAATTTTTCTTTGTTTTATATTTATTTTCAGAATTCTCAGATGCTAATGCAAAGTTTTATTGCCGTATTTATTATGCTGGAGAGTTTCACAGAATGCGCAAAGTTATCTTGGGAAGCAGCGAGGAGGATTTCATTCGCTCCCTTGCACATTGTGTGCCATGGCAAGCTAGAGGTGGCAAGTCAGGAGCAGCTTTCTATGCAACAGAAGGTGAGAATTGAATAATGTATAGTATTTTATGTACTCTTTAGGCCTTATTTAGATGTATGGATCGCTCTCCTCCAGTGGAATTCAGAAGAATTATGACAGTAGCCATCTAAGGGCCTATGTCAAAGGCTTTAGCTCATGTCAGAATTCTTTTTCTCCCCATACTAATTACTGGGAATGGAAAAGCAGCATTATGCAGCTTTAAGTCAGCTTAGGGCCAAATACACCCATCAATGAAATGAATGATCTCAAATGTGTCTCAAGCTGATCTCAAATGCAATCTGATTGCAGAACTGTCATCTGTTCCAGACTTTACGGCATCATGTAAAAAAAAAAAAAAATAGGGTGGTTTCACAAACTTTCATACCCCCTACTGTGTTGTTGGATGACCAGCTATCTGCCCTAGCACAATTCACTGCGATGGGATATTTTGGCTATAAATGCTGGGTTATATTCCAGACACTCATTTGAACTACTTGGCCACTTGGAAGAGCGGTGAAACATCTTCAATGTTTACCTCAAAATGTTTGTATTTTGAAGTTTAACAGAAATGTACACGCATCACAACGGATCGACAGATGAGGTGCATTGTGTTGCACAACTGGAGGAATTCCAAGGAATCTAGGAAGAGCTCAGCGAGCTAGGGATATGAGCAGTAAATCGATTTCAACAGTACATTGCAAATCTATAAAGTTATTATCGAAGCCTACATTTACATCATACATGCTGTATGATGTCGGGCATCGGAAAAGTAAACAAGTAAAACTTTACTGTGGTGAGATCAAGGCGGGCCAGAGGATTCCCCTTTTACGCTGGGCACCCCCAAGGGGGATCAAGCTGTGCCAGGCGGGGGTCTCAACCCTGAACCAATTCCTCCATCCCACCACACGACTTTGGATGATATAATTTGAACCAGAAATTCCTATATGCAACTGAATCTCGCATCTGTTAACTTCCATATAAACTTCTGTCATCCTACTTGTTAGGAGATATTGAAAGAGAACAATAGAGTAGGAAGTATAAAGAAAAAGATGTGGGAAAGGAAATCGGGGTTAAGATTGTCTATCAACAAGTTTTGGGGGGAGAATCAAAAGATATCTCAATCTGGCATAATGTTGGGTAGTAGGGAGAGTCCCACATATTTAGCCCAGGGTTCCCATGTGGCTTCAAACTTGTGTCTAACAGTATGCTGAAAAGGTTTTTCTTGGGACATTATCCATGATATTTTCCTTTGGGCAGCTTTAATGGAGCTGTTAGGACATTTCCACCAAATGCAGGCCATTGTTCCTGTTGAAATCCTCTGAAGCACAGGGGATCAGCTGAGGTGTACATAGAGGCCAATCTGAAGGGAATGTAGTGCCTAGAGATCACCTTCAAACTGGCCTCTGTGAGATGTATTTAAAACGCCCTTAAAGATTTTAAAGCAAGCCGTCTGCCAGGTCTCCAGGTTCCAGCTGAATCAGAGGTCATCTTCCCATTTAGTCATGAAAGGGGATTTTATCCAGCCACCATTTGATTGCTGGAATCTTCAGACCTGGGGGAAAGTCAGGGTTATTGAAATAATAGGATAGTGGTTGCTAGCTGAGGTTAGGGCCTTAGACTTGCGTACATGGTCCTATAGGGCTAGGGAGTGAGAGAGGGTTGGAGCCATTATCGGTGGATGGGATTTTGGGTGGCACCACATTAAAAAGTCTAAAGTGTGATGGGGAACTGCTTGACTTTCAATTTGGACCCAATCCGCTTTTTCGTATTTGGAATAGATTGAGATCTGTGCTAGTCTAGCTGCAAAATAGTATTGGAGTAATTTTTGTTCCAACATATTTTTATTAATTTTCTTAAACTTTATACAAACAAAAAAACACATGTACATATACAAAATACAGTAAATATAAAAATTAATTTTGGAAGACCTAACCCTCACTTTTTCCTATGACAGTACAGAGAGCTTTGTGGTATTCTGGAACCTCCATTGCCCCATAGGATTTTCAGAATCTTACTCTGGAAGGCCCTAATGTGGCCCCTTTTGATTGGGATGGGTAGTTGGGCCTGCCAGGCCCTGCAGGGGGGAAAGCCTGGTCTGCAATGGTGTGTCCAATGAGGGGATTATGGCCTGCTGACAGTTCCCAGGTAGAAGGGTAGTGTATGTTAGCGTGGCTGGGGTGAGCACTTGCCTTAGTTGTGTGACTCAGTCTATGCTGGGAGCATGAAGGTGAGTACCTGCGGCGGCCATCTTGGTACACCCGGCTCAGGTGGATGCCTCGAATTGTGGGCCTAAATCTCAGCGTGCAGCCGAATTGCTCACCCGAGTGTGATCGCTGGCAGTTCGGGTGGCGGGACCCTTTGTTGGTGCCCTTCCTGGGGCGTGCGGAGCTGGGAGCGCCATTGGTCTGGGGAGGCACGGAGGTCCGGGCTCAAGTGGCCATCTTGGATCTCTCGCCCATGCACACCCAACATCTTCAATGTTTACGAACAAGTTTGGTTTAATGTATCTAACTACCACTAGCTGTGGTTATAAATAAAACTATTTTTGAAAATGTCCCCCCTGAGCCTCACATTTCTCTTGTTTGGCTTTTTTCGTCAGTTCTGCAGTATTTTGTATATCCAGCACCTCCCAGTAAGCCAGAACATAGATGTCACTCCAATGCAGTTGAACTGCTTAATGTTGTAGTACCCTAGGTGAAGGTCTGTACAAGTAGCGTGACACCATTTCACTTTGTAATAGCTGAAGTGCTTCAGTCATAATAGCCTCGGAGCCTAGTATGCAATTCTTAACAGTTTTTTTTTATGGAATTATCCTTTCAAGTTGGCAATACATAAAGGTATATGATCAGGCTCTCAGGTGCTTTTTCTGTTCAGTTTAAAAAAACACCCAGTATTCAGTGGCTGTGAGGTGGGCTATTCATTATAGAACGTATGTATACAGTGGGGATCGAAAGTTTGTGCACCCCAGGTAAAAATGTGTATTAATGTGCTTAACGAAGCCAAGGAAAGATGGAAAAATCTCCAAATGGCGTCAAATTACAGATAAGACATTCTTATAATATGTCAAAAAAAGTTAGATTTTATTTCCATCATTTACACTTTCAAATTTACAGAAAACAAATGGCATCTGCAAAAGTTTGGGCACCCTGCAGAATTTATAGCATGCACTGCCCCCTTTCCAAAGCTGAGACCTGCCAGTGTCATGGATTGTTCTCAATCATCGTCTGGGAAGACCAGGTGATGTCAATCTCAAAGGTTTTAAATGGCCAGACTCATCTGACCTTGCCCCAATAATCAGCACCATGGGTTCTTCTAAGCACTTGTTTAGAAAACTGAAACTGAAAATAGTTGACGCTCACAAAGCTGGAGAAGGCTATAAGATGGCAAAAGCATTTTCAGATGTCAATATCCTCTGTTCGGAATGTAATTAAGAAATGGCAGTCATCAGGAACAGTGGAAGTTAAAGCAAGGTCTGGAAGACCAAGAAAAATATCAGACAGAACAGCTCGCAGGATTGTGAGAAAAGCAATTTAAAACCCACGTTTGACTGCACAATCCCTCCAGAAAGATCTGGCAGACACTGGAGTTGTGGTACACTATTCCACTATAAAGAGATACTTGTACAAATATGGTCTTCATGGAAGAGTCCTCAGAAGAAAACCTCTTCTACGTCCTCACCACAAAAATCAGCGTTTGAACTTTGCAAATGAACATATAGACAAGCATGAGGCATTTTGGAAACAGGTTCTGTGGACCGATGAGGTTAAAATAGAACTTTTTGGCCGGAATGAGCAAAGGTACGTTTGGAGAAGAAAGGGCACAGAATTTAATGAAAAGAACCTCTGTCCAACTGTTAAGCATGGGGGTGGACCAATAATGCTTTGGGGTTGTATTGCAGCCAGTGGCACAGGGAACATTTCACGAGTAGAAGGAAAAATGGATTCAATAAAATTTCAGCAAATTTTGGATGGTAACTTGATGCCATCTGTGAAAAAGCTGAAGTTAAAGAGAGGATGGCTTCTACAAATGGATAATGATCCTAAACACACGTCAAAATCCACGGGGGATTACATCAAGAGGCGTAAACTGAAGGTTTTGCCATGGCCTTCACAATCTCCTGACCTCAACATTATTGAAAATCTATGGATAGACCTTAACCACTTCAGCCCCGGACCAATTGGCAGCCAAAGGACCAGGCCCCTTTTTGCAATTCGGCACTGCGTCGCTTTAACTAACAATTGCGCGGTCATGCGACGTGGCTCCAAAACAAAATTGGCGTCCTTTTTTTCCCACAAATAGAGCTTTCTTTTGGTGGTATTTGATCGCCCCTGCGGTTTTTATTTTTTGCGCTATAAACAAAAATAGAGCAACAATTTGGAAAAAAAATGCAATATTTTTTACTTTTTGCTATAATAAATATCCCCAAAAAATATATAAAAAAACATTTTTTTTCCTCAGTTTAGGCCGATACGTATTCTTCTACATATTTTTGTTAAAAAAAATCGCAATTAGCGATTATTGATTAGTTTGCGCAAAAGTTATAGCGTTTACAAAATAGGGGATAGTTTTATAGCATTTTTATTAATATTTTTTTTTTTTATTAGTAATGGCGGCGATCAGCGATTTTTATTGTGACTGCGACATTTTGGCGGACACATCGGACATTTTTGACACATTTTTGGGACATTTGTCATTTATACAGCAATCACTGCTATTTAAATAGCACTGATTCCTATGTAAATGACAGTTGTAGTTAGGGGGTTAACCACTAGGGGGCGGGGAGGACTCAGTGTGACGTGTTGTGTTTTTTCTTACAGTAGGGGGGCGTGGCTGTACGTCTGACGTCATTGATCGGCGTTCCCGATGACAGGGAACCGCCGATCACTGACAGTCAGTGTAGGAAGCGCGGGGAGAGGTTTGTTTACATAGACCTCTCCCCGTTCTTCCGCTCCGTAACCCGATCGCGGGATACCAGCGGCGATCGGGTCCGCTGGTCCCGCGGCCGTGGTCACGGAGCTCCCGACCGGGGCCCCCGGGCAGGCAAATTAAAGGGGACGTACAGGTACGTCCTTTTTGCCTGCCCGTGCCATTCTGTTGACGTATATCTACAGGAGGCGGTCGGGAAGCGGTTAAAAGAGCAGTGCTGTTAAAAACAGTAGTATATTCTTTGATACTTGCCAAGTAGGGGGCAGTACAAGATATTAACTCTGCAGGGTGCCCAAACTTTTGCAGATGCCATTTTTTTGTTTTCTGTAATTTTGAAAGTGTAAATGATGGAAATAAAATCTAACTTTTTTTGACATATTATAAGAATGTCTAATCTGTAATTTGACGCCATTTGGAGATTTTTCCATCTTTCCTTGGCTTTGTTATGCACATTAATACACATTTTTACCTGGGGTGCCCAAACTTTCGATCTCCACTGTATACAGTGACCATAAAGTATGTGAACACCTCATAATGAACTTGTTTTCTGTCTGTCAATGGACACCAGGACTCTGCAAGGAGCCCACACAAGTGCCCCAATGGGAAGCTGCGTCCTGTTTCAGGCACTAACCAAGAGGAGGAGCCAGGAGTGCCAGCGAGGGACCTGAGAAGAGGAGATTCGGCGCCGCTCTGCAATTGTTCACATCTCTCCCTAAAAGAAAAAAATTTAAGCACACACTTAAACTGTGTATTTTGTGACTAACAAATTTTAGGCTTCCTCAGTTTGATAGACAGGATTGTATTGATGTGTAGTAGGCACCAGGACAGGACTAAATTTTTTAATATCTTGAATATACCCACCACTGTTTTGAAAGAAGCCATTGGACTGATATCTGGACCTGAAAAGGTTGCTCATCCCAGGGAGCATTGTATCTGCTACCTAGCCCCAGGTTACATATGGCAGAGGACCTTGGGCATTTCTAGAAGATCTTTAAAGGTGTAGGTGTTCCATAAATGGACCGAAGGCGATTACAGTGGTGGTGCAGTCGCATGTACAGTGTTCTCCCGAAAAAGCCATAGGTGCTCCTTATGACTCCTCAAACATCCATAGGGATTACTTTCTGTCCAACATGACAGCTGATTGTAACCCAGTGGCCTTTCTGGTAACATTTAAATGAGCTGCTGAGAGGGAATGCTGGCCTAAGGCACAGTAGTCAGGACTGGTAGCCCCCTTACTAACAGATGAGTCACAAGAAAACCTACCATGATTTGTAGTTGCTGTGGATTATGACCAGATCAAACGGGAAATATTACCACGGCTGGATGTTGCTTTGGGCTATTCATACATAGCACTTAACAGCTGGTCCTTCCAAGTGAAGAAATATCCACAGTCACAGATGTTCATCCTCATCCTCTTGGCCTTGAAATGACTGCAACCAGTTTCCCTTTCTGGGATGCAGGTAGTTGAGTGGGTAATCATGGACCACTATTTTAGGTCCTTGCCAACTACTCACCGGAAATAGGTGAGACAATGCCGAAGTCAGTTGATCATCTGGAGCTCATTGATGGGTACATTGAGCATCTCTCCTGCAAGCCCATAAGCTTTTTACCCAAACCCCTCCTGCAACCGATTTAAACTGTTCCAGAGCAAGTGGACAGTATGCATGGTAAAGATAGACAGCAGACTGTATTTGTCACTGTGTCATGCACTGCAGTGCTGGTGATGGGGGAAGCACTAGTGTCCAATAGCATGTTACTGCTTTGCTAGGCTTGGGTAGCTGGGTTACACCAGTGAAGCCCAAGGTGACTGCCCAGGTAGACTTCCAGGCTAGAAGCAGTACTGCAGTCTGTGTAAATAGTGATACTCAAAAGTATTCTATAGCAACCATGAAGCTTGGAATGGCGTAATGTGATAATTGAGAGAGACTTCCCTGGATTTTTCAGAACTCTGGGACCTAGACCAGACCTAGTCATAGTATCTAAATCCATGGCCTGCACAGAAAATTTGGATTTGAAGGATTCCACTTGGGAGCCCCCCATTTTTTCCTTTCTCTCTTTTTGCAGAAGAACTAGAGGAATCTAACCCATGAAAATGGGCAGCCCTCTGCTGACACTGAGGTTACTTTAGAGTAGCTGCCTCCAAACTGTGGCCCTTTGCTTTTACGTGGCCTTTGGGACACAATTCCTCCCACTGAAATGAACAATGGGACGTGATTCCTCACACTCACACCAATCATGAGGCATGATTCCTCTCACTGACAGGAATTGTCGGGGCACTATTCCTCTCACAGGCCATACAGAAAGGCTGGTACTGGAGCCCACTCATAGGCACCTGTTGGGAGGTCATTTGGCTATTGAGAAAACCACTGAAAGCGTTTTTGCAAAAATGTTTGGCCTGTGGTAGAAAAGGAAATCGAGAATTATTGTAAATTCTGTCAAGTTTGTCAAATGGGAACAGAGGGGCGCCAGACTGAGTGCAGTTTAAATCATATATTTAATAAAAGCAAGTAGTAATTTGGCAAATAGGACGTTTATGAAACTCCAGGACTGGAAATTTTCACCACATACTGAACTCTAATTTAACCTGTGAGTTACTACTTGTTTTTATTAAATTATTATTATTATTATTATTATTATACAGGATTTATATAGCGCCAACAGTTTGCGTAGCGCTTTACAACTTGAGACAATTAAATATACGATTTATACTGCACTCAGTCTGCACTCTGGCACCCCTCTGTTCCCATTTCTAACAAAGCCTATCGCTTCACTCTAAGGGAGCTGCCGCCAGGTGCTAATCATACATGATCTTGGATCATTTATGGACCTTATGTTATAAGAAATGTTTTACTATTATGTGTGCTTACACACACATTTTATTTATACCTATTTTCCAGTTGCTATATAATAGTGGTGCACTGAAATTTCGGCCGCGGAAACATATTGCCAAAAATTGTGTTTTTGGCAGGCAGCCAAAAAAAAGGTGCCAATCGGGGAGCTGAAAAAGCGGCGGCCGTCCCACCCGGGGGTGCACATATATCATCCCGGCACGTCCCTGTCAGTCTCCCCTCTCTCCTGCTCTTCTCACTCCTGTAATGAGATGCAGCCTCCCTCCTCCTAGACCGCCTCTTGTGATGGCACACTGATCCAATGCCAGGAATCATTGTGCAGTGTGTCATAGGAGGCGGGACATTGTTAGTGGCTGCACAGCAATTCAGATCCAGCTGACACACAGCATGAGATTGCGCTACCAGGCATGGGCAGGCTGTATCTCATGGGCACTGGTGGGCTGTACATGCTGGGGACTGGTAGGCTGTACATGATGGGCACAGGCGGGCTGCTGCATCTGTTGGGCACAGGCGGGCTGCTGCATCTGATGGGCACAGGCACTGGTGAGGCTGCATGAAGGGCACAGGCACTGGTGAGGCTGCATGAAGGGCACTGGTGAGGCTGCATGAAGGGCACAGGCAGGCTGCTGCATCTGATGGGCACTGGTGAAGCTGCATTGATCTCTTGTATCATGTCTGCAGTCTGTCTCCTGTATCTTGTCTGCTAGAGGTGCACCGAATTGAAATTTTGCTAATACTATTAGCAATGTGTTTAAGTAAGAGATTGCAGACATTATACAAGAGTTTGTTAGAGACTGGGGAGATGATACAAGAGAGAGTCAGACTGCAGACTACGTTTTTCTTGACCTTTCTTGCACTAAAGGTGCAAATAATGGCCAACAATAAATTCATATTAATTTTAAATTGATATTAATTAAAAAGTTGAATATAATACAATTGTATATATAATTTTTTTTTTTTTTTTAAACTGTCCTTTTCGGTATCTGTTTCAGTTTTCGGCCTAGTGCATCCTTCAGTTTCGGTACCAAAATTTCCATTCGGTCCATCCCTACTATATAATTTTATGTTATCACCATATCTAGCACCACTGTTCACCACTGTTTAAGTTTGTCAAATGTCTGCACTCTGTTTTATAATCCATGAAATGCTCTTTGAGAGAATTGCCATGGACCTTGTGGACCCAGTCCTGAAGTATGCCCAGAGCCATCAGTCTATTCTGGTTATTATAGATTATGCTACCCATTACTCTGATGCAATGCTTCTATGCAATTCATCATCAGCTACGTATATCACCTAGGAGCTGCTCCAGGTATTCAGCCAAGTAGAAGTTCCTAAGGAGAGCCTTACAGACCAATACACCCTATTTATGTCATGAGTAACCAGAGATTGTGCAAATTGTTTTTAAGGTGACACATCTCCAAACATCTTTGTAATACACTTAGGGCAGCGATGGCGAACCTTGGCACCCCATATGTTTTGAAACTACATTTCCCATGATGCTCCACTACACTGCATAGTGCATGGTGGAATCCCTTGGTGGAACAATTTTTAATAAAACCTTGGAGCATGTTGAAAAAAAGCTGACAAGGATAGCGAACTTGTGACTTCTTACGTACTTGATGTCTTGATGTTTGCAATCAATGGAAAATTCCTCTGTCCTCATGGTGTATTCCCTTTTCAAATTGCTCTATGGGAGAAGAGAAGAAGGGGACTTCTGGTCAAAGAGACTTGGGAAGTAGAGCAGACACCTCACAAGTCTGATTTTTAAATATATTTCACAAATGCCGGATAGAATTTCAGTAGTGAAGCCAATTGTAAAGGAGAATTTAACTCAGGCCCAGCAGCCCAACAAAAACATACAACGGAAGTGCCAAGGTCCACACTTTCTCACCTGGTGACAAGTGCTGGTTATTGATCCTCCCTGTTGAGAACCAGTTCTCTAAATGGTAGGGTCCCCTTTGAAGTGATTGATCTAGTTTGGGAAGTAAACTATCAAGTTCATCGACGAAGGAAAAAGCCTGTACAAACATGCTATGTGATTTTGCTAAAGCCCTGGAAAGATGGTTACAGCTGATGAGTCCACCCCAGTAGCCTTTCTTGTGAGTACTAATGCTCCTGAATAAGGATAGCCTCAGGCGTGTTCGCACACTCCACGTGCAGAGCCCGCCAGGAAGTCGGCACGACGCTGCGCTAATCACAGGCAGTGAGACATTTCCCGATCTCTGTAGCCGCACATTGGGAAAATGTCTCACTGCCTGTGATTAGCGCAGCACCATGCCGTCTTCCTGGCGGGCTCTGCACGGGGCGTGTGCGAACACGCCTGAGGCCATCCTTACTCCTGAAGTGGTAATCACCAATACGGTCTATTTTCCAAAAGCCGGAAACTAGTTCCTGGTTACAAAAAAAATACCTGGTCAGACTTTAGTTGTGCAACATGACATATTTTCTGTGTCTGGGGTGTGTTAAACCTAAGCCCTACTGAATTTCTGAAGCAAAGAGTAAAGAAGTCTGTGAGGAAGTGAAAAAAACATGCTTGAGTTAGGCATTATTGAAGAGTCCAATTTGACTTGCCCAGTCATTTTGTTCTAGTCCCAAAGCCAAATGAGCTCATTGACAGACTTGGGGACAGCCCATTCGCTAACAGTCTTGGACTTGACAAAAGGGCATTGGCTGATTCTCCTGACTGAAAGTGCCAAGGAAGAGATTGCATTTTTCACCCCTAAGGATTTTTTTCGTTACATTCTAGATGGCCATGGACAGAACCCCATGATCGCACCAGCAGTATGCTGCAGTGTACCCGGACCATATAATGATGCAAAGCTCTGACACCAAATCTCAATTGGTTTAGAGGAAGCCAATTACTTGGGCTACACTATAGGTTGTGGAGCAGTTAAACAACACAGAAGCCATCGAAGAATGGCCACAACCCACAAACAAGAAACCGTTCACAGTTTTTTTCCTTGGTATAACTGGTTACTTTAAAAGACTTGAGGCAAGCTTTGCAACTGTTGGCCGACCTTACTAGCGAGAAAACTCTTCTGGTGAAATAGTCCCCGGAAGCAGAGGAACATTGCTCTGTCTTCAAGAGGACAGTTTGTGCACAGCTAGTTCTAAACTCCCTAGATTATTTTTAGGAACTATGTAGTTCAGACAAATGGATTTGGTTTGGGTCTGGAGATGTTATTACCACAGGTACAGGATGGGGAGGCAAACCGGAACAGTTTAACAGTAAAAACATGGGCCTAGTGCTAAAATTGGAATTGCAGATGCCCTGTCTTGGGTACACTCCTGTGTAGCTAGTGTTCCAACCTTGAGGTTAAAACAAGCGGGGGAGGGTATGTGGCAAAGTTGCCTGGCCAAGACCAGTTTGGAGTTTACATTTCATCCAGGTTCTTGTAGTCCACGTTCTCGACCATCTGATCTCATCTGGTTTCCATCTCTTAATGACAGGAACTCTCCAAGCAGGTGCCCAGCATCCTGGGTAACAGACAGGTTCTAAAGAGCTTGAGAGGGAATGTTTGCACAATAAATCATGTGAATATATACTTTAGTTGTCCAATTGTGCAGGTGAAAATAGGAAAAAGATTGGCTTTTTCTTATCTCTTCAATAAATCTGTCTCAATATCTGTGTATCATATGTGAGGGTGTGAATGCATTTTGGCGTGTATTTATATAGCATATAAAGTGAACATTTGCTTAGATTTTTGATTGTGAGCACCGTACATATGTATAAAACACTATCTGCTTGTGTCGGTGGGTGAGTGTTACTCAAATGTGAGTTAGATTTTGTACTTTAATGAGAAGAAATGGGGTTACAAATTGTACGGTTTCCATTTCTTCATTGTGCATCGTTCATCTCTGACCCTCACTTTCCTGCAGATGATCGATTTATTTTGAAACAGATGCCTCGTCTGGAAGTGCAGTCTTTCCTTGATTTTGCTCCACACTACTTTACATACATCACAAATGCTGTTCAAATGAAGGTAAATACAACCGACTTGCATATACTCAGTATATTTTCATGCTTTGTGTAAAAATGTAATATGTAGTGGGTCCACATAATTTTTCGTTTTAGTACGTTAACAAATCAAGTCCATAAAACATGTATTAAAGTGAAATTCTTGCTTATTACTAATTAAGCTTTCAGTGGTTCGTTGTAAACACCAATTAATGAAATTTGAACTAAGCACATATATCTGTAGTGTTTACTTGTCTCTATCCAACGCTCCAAGTGTTTTCTCTGTGTTGCTTCGTTCCCCTGTTATCAGCATTAGTCACTTCTGAGAAGTTTTCTAACACATGAGATAACATGAGCTAAAATTTGTGTAGGGGAGGGAGATGAGCACACAGTTTGTCTATTTAGAATAAGGCTCTGCATGTTCCTTCGTTTCTCTCTGCCTATGTGGAGGGAGAGTGTGTCCCTTTCCTCCAATCAGCTCTAACACAGTGTCTCAGAGCTGTAACTGCAGTTCTCCACTTCCTTCTCTGTACTACTTGGTTGCATAAGGATTTTATCACTTTGAAGGGTTGTAGAGAAGAGAAAACTGCAGTTAACCACTCAAGGCTCTCTTTCTGAGATTTGGTTAAAAACTTTTTATTTTTTTTTGCTTGAAAATTACTTGGAAAAAATATATAATGTTTGAGGGTTATAACACCCTAGAGAATAAAATGATGGTCGTTGCAATACTTTGTCACACCGTATTTGTGCAGCAGTCTTACAAACGCACTTTTTGGGAAAAAAATACACTTTTTTTTATTAAAAATCAAGACCACAGAAAAGTTGGCCCAATTTTATTTTTTTATATTGCGAAAGATAATTTTACGCCAAGTAAATTGTTACCCAACATGTCACGCTTCAAAATTGCGCCCGCTCGTGGAATGGCGACAAACTTTTACCCTGAAAAATCTCCATAGGCGATGTTTAAAAAATTCTACAGGTTGCTTAGACTTGTGCCCCGTACACACGGTTGGAAATTCCGACGGAAAATGTCCATGTTGTAGGAAAATCCGGCCATGTGTGGGGTCCATCGGACTTTTTCCATCGGAATTTCCGACGGAAAAAAATTTAGATCCTGCTCTCAAATTTTCTGACAACAAAATCCGATCTGACTTTTTCCGATCGTGTGTAGAGAATTCCGACGGACAAAGTGCCACACATGCTCAGATCAAATTACGAGACCAAAGCTATTGGCTACTAGCCTCTATGTAGTTCCGTCGTACACAACGAACGTCACCACGTTCAGAATGATCGGATTTTCCGACAACTTTGTCCGACCGTGTGTATGCAACACCAGTGTCGGACAAAATCCATCGGAAAAATTCCGACGGATTTTGTGGTCAGAATTTCCGACTGTGTGTACGGGGCATTAGAGGAGGTCTAGGGCTAGAATTATTGCTCACGCTAACGACACCTCACAATGTGTGGTTTGAACACCGTTTTCATATGCGGGCGCTTCTCACATATGCGTTCGCTTCTTCACGCGAGCTTTGCGGGAAGGGCACATTTAAAAAAAAATAAAAAATAGTTTTTCTTATTTTACCTTTTTTATTTTTACACTGTTCTTTAAAAAAAAAAAAGTCACTTTTATTCCTATTGCAAGAAATCTAAACATCCCCGGTAATAGAAAAAAAGCATGACAGGACCTCTTGAATATGAGATCCGGGGTCAAAAAGGCCTCAGATCTCATATTTATACTAAAATGCAATAATCAAAAAAAGGTAGTTTTGGGCGGAAGTGAAGTTTTGACGTCGCTTCCGCCCTGCAATTGTATGGAGACAGATGGGGGGGCCATCTTCCCCTCACTCGTCTCCATACCTAACCGGAGAGCAGACCCGATCGCCTCCACCACTGCCGGCGGCTCGGGTAAGTGGAAGGGGGCGGCCCTCTCCCGCCACCGATTTTAAAAGTGATCTCTCAGCGAATCCGCCACAGAGACCACTTTTATCTGAAAGCGGACCGCCCGCTGAAGAAGATATCAGGGTTATGGTAGCTAGCTGCTGCCATAACAATGTCCCTCTTCAAAGTGCCGATGTATAACGACGGCAGGTGGTCCATAAGTGGTTAAATAAGTAAAATCTTTTTTGATTTAAGAAGCTTTTTTTTTTTTTTTTTTTTTTTAAAT